>JAQQZZ010090476.1:0-13880 GCA_030265115.1 Mopalia vespertina
TGAAGTTTGTCTGCATGTATCGAATGTGTTTAAATTGCATGCGTGAAGTTTGTCTGCATGTATCGAATGTGTTTAAATTGCATGCGTGAAGTTTGTCTGCATGTATCGAATGTGTTTAAAGTGCAAGCTTTTAGTTTGCACGTTAACTGCCATTCCGTGCTGGACTCTATGCTTGGGTGGTAGGTGTTCTGTTATATAATACTTTGGTTCAGAAATTGGTTTTCAGGAAAACAGTCGAAAAACGTAATTGATCGAGACGCTGACTATATGGTCACGTGATTGTGTGTTCGGAACTAACTTTTAGACGTTAGCAAAGACGTATGGAGTGTATTTAACACTGGATATAAATTTAGAAAGAAATTATCCTATTTTCAAAGATAGCGTATTCCTTGGTGAAAGCCGCGAATGTTTGGCTTGTATATTTACAGTTTGTCGATTGGCATTCTTTTAAGAACACTAGTAAACATCTTCGGGTTGACCTCTTATTGGTACGTAGTTGAATATGAACAAATAAAACTTCATTTTGTAATCCGAGGGTTCAAATAAAACCAATACATAATGGAGCATGTAAGCATACACAATCGAAAGAATATATATGGCAGTGAATTCATTCCTCTAAATTTGAATAAGTAGGGAGTTTTTAAAATATCCGTTTTAACTTGGGTTAAGAAGCACAAGTAATTCGCTAGAGTATCACTGCATACTGAGTAGAATAAAATTCGACACAATTTTCGACATTTTACTTAATGAAATGTTTAGCAATCTATCACGCCTTTTGTTATATCATACAATGGTGTTGGTCTCGCTCTATAATTAGACAGCAATATACCGAATGCTGTGAGAGAGCTTTCGTTAGTACTAGTCAGAGACTCTCCCAATATGTGGTATTGCGTCACGTATTTGTATTCGTACAGCCATTGTCACAGCTTGCTTACTATTGAATAGCTGTTGCATAACACATAATGGTCAAATGACCTCTATACGCGGTAAACAATACAAGCTTTGTTAGTGACCTTTATATAGCTACAAAGGTTATGGCTGGTTGTATCAATTAACAATACAATTGGAAACTATATACTAGTACTTGGTGTCTTAAATGTTTTTCTTTATTCCTTGTCTCTCTTATTTAAAGCAAGATCAGACGGCAGATCCTCAACTTTTGATCCTTGACTAATTTGTTTTATGTTATCTTTTTTTTTTTTCAATCTTAAAAATTGCATTTTGAGGTTGTTTTATACTTTATTTAGTCTCAATGTTCAGTATTTATTGAGCCAATGTTCAGAAAAGGCTGTTGATCGTGTTCATCAGTCAATGCATTAATCAATAGACCAATCGATAATTCAATTAATCAATCAGCAAAGTCAGTCAGTCAATCAGCCAATCAATAGACCAATGAATCATTCAGCTCTTTCGCCGATAATGTATTTTGTCGGCTGAATTGTTTTTTTCTAATCAGGTGCCAACCCGTTTTTTCAGAACATCAAAATTGCTTGGCACTTTCCTGCAACCTGCGTCAGTCATAAAAGTCATGATAAAGATGTGACTCTTTGATGTACCGCGATTCGACACCCCTCTGTAGAGACCCGCGTATGTCAAATGGATATGGATTAATGTAGAATTCATGTCGCCATTAGTGACTGGCTTTGTTTTTAATTAGCTGGATTTGTTGGCTTTTAAGGGATTTATAAAGGAGAATTAAGATACGAAAGGCGGATTAAACAATACTTAGTTATAATCCAAGAAAATCGACGGTTTATAAACCGGAGTAATTTGAACTGTTCGCGATGAATGACATTAAAGGTACCTTGTTTTATATTCGGTACCTATGTTTGCATTGGAGCTAAACACAGCTAGGAAAGCTAATCGATCCACTACATGAAAACAGTTTTGATTGGTGCAATTATCTGGTTTCATGTCTTTGAAACTTGCAGTTAGTAGCAAATTGAATTCGATCATCCCTTCAATAATACTGTTTATTTATGAATTGTTATGTTAGGTAGACTATAGATGGTTAAAAGCCTTGTTATTGTTTGGGTTTGATTGGAATAGCAACACTTAGGATACTACCTCTCCACACAACAATTAAACATTTTGTTTTGTAGTTGGATGGAAACCTTTAGAACTGTGGGCATGAAGTTCGAATATTTATTGGGCATTTGATAACATTTATATTTTATATTTATTCAAACTGCACCACAAAGCAGCGTCTATGACATTTGTATAATTCGCAGTGAACGCTATTCACAATTCATAGTGTACAACATGTATACAATTTGATGCGCACAACATTTATTCGTTTCGCAGAGCACAGCATTTGCATAATTCGAAGCGCATTGAATAAGTAGTTTTGCTTTAATTCGTTGGATTTCAAAAATATGATGAATTATTAAAGTATTTTGTATGGTAGTTATAATTCAAACGGGATACCCCTAGTGACCATTTAGGCCGTGCGAAATCCTTTAATAATAAATGAAGTTTGGAGCTGTGAAGGAATTGTATAGTCATGACAATTACGTCGAACATAAACTACGTACGCTTTAGGCCCAAGGCCGGAACCAACACATATATGGAACTCTGACACCCTAAACTTTTTGTTTTGTTCTTTGTTTGATTGGGGTTGAACGTCGTACTCTAGGGTACTTGACTTATATGACGGCGAATTGTGGATTTCTCACTGTTCCTTGCTTAAATACGGTGGGAAACCTCGTGAAGACCACCCCTGCAAATACCGGAGCCACATCGTGTGACGCACTCATATACCTGATGGTCGACAGGCGGACTCGAACCCGTGAACCGTACATCGAAGTAGGATCAGTACGTAGACCTGTTAAGCACTATGCCACGGCCGCCGGCCTCCAACACCCTGAGCAGAAATTGAATTCGGAACTACCCCAATACTCCGACGGTTCAGTTAGGGTTCTCAATTGTAGTAGCCTCACTAACAGCATAACAATTGTTAAACTAGTGATAATGTTTAACACAAACTCTTACAGCTTCCTGGGGTCCTATTGTGGCCAAGGGCACCAAAAACTGGAGTATCGTTTGCCCAGGCATATGGCGGGTTCCGTCAATGACCATTAATGTTTGAGTATGTAGAATATAATGTATGTTGACGCATGCTTATGTTATATCCGGGTTACAGCTGATATACTATATCAGGTGACATCTACAGGTGAGTTATGATGAAGAAAGGGGTGACACTGGCGGAAAACCACCTACACTACCTGTAAATACAGGTCAAAAATAATTTTATTAACACAGGTGAAACAAAGCCTTAAGGCTACTTGACACATAATTGCCACATGTTTACTGAATAAATTTGTATATTTTGCTCGAGTTGTCGCTTTTTTGCTTTCTAGGTCAATGGCAGTATTGTACATTTCATTGACGCTATTTGTTTTTTGTCTCTGTGTTTATTTCATTGTTTAATTTAAACGATCACCCTGCACTCGTGTATTGTACACTCCTTACCTATTTGTTTATTTCATTGTTTAATTTAAACGATCTCCCTGCACTCGTGTATTGTACACTCATTACCTATTTGTTTATTTTAATTATTTATTAACGAACTGTTTGACTTCTTTAAACCAGAGTTTGTTGCTAACACTCATTTTAATGGCCACTGCAATACGATTAAACTGTTATTTATTTGATTGTCTATTCAAACTCAACCTTTGAATATCTGCAAATCGGCGATAAGATCTAGTTCGCGTCAAATATATCCTATATTTGTAAGGAAAGTCTCATGTTTTGAAATCCGTGCTATATTGTTCGTCATATTGTTTTCCCTAGATGCGAATACGTATCTTATAAACTATACAGTATAGTGATACGACGTACAGCCCTATGACAACTTCAGAAATAAGGCCTGCCTCTGAATAACTTATAACGTTGAATCCGTATGACATAATTACCGCGGAAGACATTTTTAAGCGCGTGTGGTAAGCCTACTGCTAAGAAAATTATTGATTTTGATATCAAAATGGACGTCGACTGGCTGTTTTATGGGTCGGTCTAACCCAAAAGTGTCCGAGGAAGACCATGCAATTTTTATATATTGGAAGATAAAAGTGCCGAATCATGGTAGCGATCTGCTATTTCTAAAGGTTAGGAAGCTTCAAGTAGCATAGCAATGTTTTCTCATGCTTTAACCGTATCTAGGTCAATCGAGACGATAGTTTGTTTTTCATCGACTGTATAAAGAAGTTGTGTTGGATTTTCATGCACTAGTAACATTGAGTAATTAAGAGTATTGTTTAGAGGACAATAGTACAATAGCAGGTTGCCACAATTATTACCCCAGCAACAATTGTGCCAATGACGAGTGACGAAAGGCAGCTAGTAGGTAGCTTCCGGTTGCCCGGGTGCTCTCAGAGCTATGGGGCAACATGACTCCGGTTTGTTAGTGATGTCTTTGTATTATGTGCTGTGATTGTCCTGTATTTGTTCTGTCTTGTCTTTGTTTGTTGGCAGTGGCGTCTAGCGTGGTTTCCTTCATCCATTGGGCGACATCCATAATATTTGAGTGAAACGTCGTCTTTTAAACTATGTAGCCTTCAAAACAACACAAATCAAACAAATCAAATATATTCACCAATCGCCACATTAATCACAATGCAAATATTTAAAAATAAAATGCTGCATGCGTTTACTAACAAGTGTTGCTTAGCCCTATACTTCCATGACTGAAACGAACAGTACTTTAACACGGGTGCAAAGCTTATCGTGGTTGATACTTAAATCAACATATGAAAAAAAAACAACACACAACCATCTCTGACAAATTAAAGAGACTGTACATGACAAAACTTTCTCACGGCAAAACTGAACAGTTTTCTCATTGACAACGTGGCCGGAATGTATATTGCTTAAAGGGGATTGCTCATTTCACATCGTGGGAGAGAAATGTATGTTTGCGTGTATGATGCAC
Source organism: Mopalia vespertina (assembly GCA_030265115.1). Lineage (NCBI taxonomy): Eukaryota > Metazoa > Mollusca > Polyplacophora > Chitonida > Mopaliidae > Mopalia > Mopalia vespertina. The sequence goes on from JAQQZZ010090476.1 coordinate 4,931, forward strand.
GTGAAATTCAGACAAGTAAACTTTTATTTAAAATCCCGAATAGCTAAAAATAAATTACGAAATGATTCGGATTTATTATACAGCATAACTTGTAAAGGCGGATTTGATAAAATAATAAGACGAGGGCGGGTTGGGTTGCTCTAATTTCAGTGTTGATAGGTTGGCGTTTTAACTCCATGTTAAAAGGGAAAGACAATTGTTTTTCGACCTAAACTTATTATTTTTATTGCATATTTTCAAAGACAAACATACGTACTGCACTTGCATTCGAGTAAGCATAGCCGTTAATCAGTTAATCTTACAGGCGAGACTGACGTCATTGTTCGAAAACACGGATGGTCACCAGTGTTTCCGTTTGCTTATGGAATCGTTGGAAAGCATCTATGACAACCCGGCGTATACACAAGCTTGGTCATCCAACCGTAATGTTAATCTGTTTTATACATATCAAAATAGCTCATTGGGTAAATATACGTTTAGCATGTTTTCAGCTGACATGTGGTTTTAAAAAAATCCGGTTTTTAGTACCAGGTTGATATGTACAAGCGGTTGTTTGTTGTTTTTCGCTTGGGAAGGAGCCCTCACTTTCGGCGATATATGAAAGCATCCACCAGTGTAGGTAATAGGGGACAGCCACGACTAAATGATATAACTTATAACTACCGTTTTCGAACAATGACGTCAGTTCCTCTTTCTAAATTAACTAATTAACGGCTATACTAATTCGATTGCAAGTGCAATACAGATGGTTGTCTTTTGCAATTAAAATAATAAGTTTAGGTCGAAAAACAGTTGTCTTTCCCTTTAAGTGCAGTTCGCTAAGATGACGGCGATGTACTCTATAAATAACCGCACTAAAACACCCCTAAGTGGTTGGCTCTGTTGGCAAAGTAATGTTCCTCCAGTGCGAAGTAAAGACAAGATGTCTGGTAACATACGTCCCTATGCAATACTGCACAGGACAGCACAAGATACAAAGCAAAGACGCAACAACAAATTGACTTTGTGTTGCACAGGACCTATGAGATCCCCAGGGCAATAGAAAACTCCCTCCGACCACCCACTTTCCACGCAGTCGCAACTGATTCGTGCGGTAGGTTTAATTAAGGTGTCGCTGGCTATGAAAACACGGTTTATATGTCCACCTTCAAATTTCAATATCGTTCACTGAACTTCGCATGACATTTGTAAATTTTCTATAAAATTTAACGTGTCTTGTCAAATTTATTAATATTAATTTTTGCCCCATAGAATAATGACACCGATGAGTGATATAATCGTCAATACGGAGTAAACACATAAACAAAGAATTGCCTTAAAGACTTTTATCTCGGATTGTTCCTATGTCCAAACCATACTTCAACAGCTCCCTGACGTTTAAAAAGAACCACGATGAACGTAAAAAGCCAATAAACCAGGCTATTAACAGATAGTCTGCATCATCGATCAATCATATATTGTATACAATGAAGACGTTATAGCAGCGACATTTCTCTATGTACTTTGCCTGTAACTTGCAGTTATTCGGTCAGACTTTAACACATGTTAACCTCGACCATTTGTACGAGTTCATATGGCGAACGTAAATATCTACGCTTTGCAAAAAATAAATAATTACAATAACTTTCCATATACCTGCTATATATATAAATATATATATATATATATATATATATATCGACGATTTTTTCGTATCCGTCAAATACTGCACAAAGAAAAATAAAAGGAAAACAAAGATAACTCAGCTCAATGTATACAAGTAAGGTGGCCTATCTTAATCATATTTGTTTGGGAGCGAATACATATTTTGTTGTTGTTGTTTTATCATAAACTCTTGAACGAAAGCAATGGATGGTTTGACTGGGATTTATGTCGTAGGACGGCACTAATAAGATAGAAATGGCATAGGTGTATTGCACCGTGTTAGCCAATTGAGGAAAAGAACCACCCGGCAACAAACAAATAACAAGCACATGACGCAAAATGAGATACAGTACGACAAAGTGTCCAAATTTACAGATCGAGACACCTTAACTAATAATCTTCGACTTGTCCCAGAGGGAATCTAGCAACATGGCCCATTCAAAGCTATTTAGGGTAGCGTCTACAGTGTTACTACTCAGAGGGTAGCGTCTACAGTGTTACTACTCATAGGGTAACGTCTACAGTGTTACTACTCAGAGGGTAGCGTCTACAGTGTTACTACTCAGAGGGTAGCGTCTACAGTGTTACTACTCAGAGGGTACCGTCTACAGTGTTACCACTCAAAGGGTAGCGTCTACAGTGTTACTACTCATAGGGTAACGCCTGCAGTGTTACCACTCATAGGATAGCGTCTACAGTGTTACTACTCAGAGGGTAGCGTCTACAGTGTTACCACTCAAAGGGTAGCGTCTACAGTGTTACCACGCAAAGGGTAGCGTCTACAGTGTTACCACTCAGAGGGTAGCGTCTACAGTGTTACTACTCATAGGGTAACGCCTGCAGTGTTACCACAAAGAGGGTAACATCTACAGTGTTACCACTCAGAGGGTATCGTCTGCAGTATTACCACTCAGTGGGTAACGTCTGTAGTGTAACCACTCAGAGGATAACGTCTACAGCGTTACCACAAAGAGGGTAGCGTCTGCAGTGTGACAACGCAGTGGGTAACGTCTGTAGTGTAACCACTCAGAGGATAAAGTCTACAGCGTTACCACTCAGACGAATAGGTCTACAATGTTACCGCTCAAAGGGTAAGGTCTGCAGTGTTACCACTCAGAAGATATCGTCTACAATGTTACCAATCAGAGGGTAATGTCACAGCGTTACCACTCAGATGATAACGTTTACGGAGTTACCACTCATAGTGTAACATCTGCAGTGTTAACTCTCAGAGGTTAACGTCTATAGTGTTACCACTCAAAGCGTAACTTCTGCAGTGTTACCACTCAGAGGGTAACGTCTGCAGGGTTACCACTCAGAGGGTAAGGTCTACAATGTAACCACCCAGAGGATAACGTTTACTGTGTTTCCACGCAGAGGATAACGTCTACAGTGTTACCACACAGAGGGTAGCGCCTGCAGTGTTACTATTCAGAGGGTAACGTCTACAGTATTACCAATCAAAGGATAACGTCTACAGTGTTACCAATAAGACTGTAACGTTTGCAGTGTTACCTCTCAGAGGGTAACGTCTACAGTGTTGCCAATCAGAGGGCAACGTCGGCAGTGTTACCACACATACTGTAGAGTCTGCACTGTTACCACACAGAGAGTTAACGTCTACAGTGTTACCAATCAGAGGGTAACGTCTGTATTGTTACCATACAGAAGGTAACGTCTAAAGCGTTACCACACAGAGGGTAGCGTCTACAGTGTTACCACTCAGAGTATAACAAAATATAACGTCTGCAGTGTAACCACACAGTAGTAACGTTTGCAGTGTCTCAACACAGTGGACAGCGTGTACAATCTTACCACTCAGAGGGTAACGTCTACAATATTACCACTCAGTGGGTAACGTCTGCAGTGTTACCACTCAGAGGATAACGTCTACAGTGTTACCACTCATAGAGTACCGTCTACAGTGTTGCCTCTTAGAGGGTAACGTCTACACTGTTACCTCTCAGAGGATAGCGTCTACAGTGTTACCTATCAGAGGATAACATCTGCAGTGTAACCACTCCGAGGATAACGTCTACAGTGTTACCACTCAGAGGGTAGCGTCTACAGTGTTACCACTCGGAGGATATCGTCTACAGTGTTACTACACATAGGATAACGTCTGCAGTGTTACCACTCAGAGGATAACATCTACAGTGTTACCACTCAGAGGGTAACGTTTGCATTGCTACCACTCAGAGGATATCGTCTGCAGTGTTACCATTCAGAGGATAACGGTTATAGAGTTACCACTCATAGGGTGGCGCAGTGTTATCACACAGAGGGTAGCGCCTACAGTCTTACCACACAGAGGATAATGTATGCAGTGTTACCACACAGAGGACAACGTTTACAGTGTTACCACTCAGAGGAAAACGTCTACATTGTTACCAATCAGAGGGTAGCGTCTACAGTGTTACCATTCAGAGGATAACGTCTGTAGTGTTACACACATAAGATAACGTCTACAGTGTCACAATACTGGAAATAACATCTATAGTGTTACCACACAGAGGGTAACGCCTGCAGTGTTACAAAACAGAGGATAACGTCTACAGTGTTACCACTTCGAAGGTAGCGTCTACAGTGTTACCACTCAGAGGATAACATCTGAAGTGTTACAACACAGAGAATAACGTCTACAATGTTACCACACATAGGGTAACATCTGCAGTGGTGCCACTCTGAGGGTGGCGTCTACAGTGTGACTATACATAGGATAACGTCTGCAGTGCTACCACTCAGAGGATAACGTCTACATTGTTACCACTCATAGGGTAACGTCTACAGTGTTATCACACAGAGGGTAGCGTCTACAGTGTTACAACTTAGTGGGTATCGTTTACAGTGTAACTGCACATAGGCTAACGTCTGCAGTGTTACCACTCAGGATAACGTCTACAGTGTTACCGCACAGAGGGTAGCGTCTACAGTGTTACCACTCAGAGGGTATCGTCTACAGTGTTACTACTCAAAGGATAACGTCTGCAGTGTTACCACTCAGAGGATAATGTCTGCAGTGTTACCACTCAGACGATATCGTCTACAGTGTTACCAATCCGAGGATAACGTCTGCAGTGTTATCACTCAGAGGGTAACATCTGCAGTGTTACCACTCAGAGGATAATGTCTGAAGTGTTACCACTCAGAGGATAACGTCTAAAGTGTTACCACTCTGAGGGTAGCGTCTACAGTGTTACAACTCAGAGGGTATCGTCTACAGTGTTACTACACATAGAATAACGTCTGCAGTGTTACAATCCAGAGGATAACGTCTACAGTGTTACCACTCAGGGTAACGTCTGCAGTGCCACCACTCAGAGGATAACGGCTACAGCGTTACCACTCCGAAGATAACGTCTGCAGTGTTACCACTCAGAGGGTAACGCCTGCAGCGTTACCACTCAGAGGATAACGTATGCAGTGTTACCGCTCAGAGGATAACGTCTACAGTGTTACGACTCAGAGGATAACGTCTGCAGTGTTACCACTCAGAGGATAACATCTTCAGTGTTACCACTCATAGTGTAATGTCTGCAGTTTTACCACTCAGAGGATAACGCCTGCAGTGTTACCACTCAGAGGATAACGTCTGCAGTGTTACCACTCAGAGGATAACGTCTTCAGTGTTACCACTCAGAGGGTAGCGTCTGCATTGTTACCACTCAGCGGATTACGGCTGCAGTGTTACCACTCAGAGGATAACGTCTGCAGTGTTACCACTCAGAGGATAACGTGTGCAGTGTTACCACTCAGAGGATAACGTCTATAGTGTTACCACTCAAAGGGTAACGTCTGCAGTGTTACCACTCATAGTATAACGTCTGCAGTGTTACCACTCCGAGGATGACGTCTACAATGTTACCACTCATAGGGTAGCGTCTGCAGTGTTATCACACAGAGGGTAGCGTCTACAGTGGTACCACACAGAAGATAACGTATGCAGTGTTACCACTCAGAGGATGACGTCTACAGTGTTACCATTCAAAGTGTAACGTCTACAGTATTACCACACAGACAATAACGTCTACATTGTTACCACTCAGCGGATTACGTCTACGGTGTTACCACTCAGAGGGTAGCGTCTACAGTGTTACCACACAGAGGATACCGTATGCAGTGTTACCACTCCGAGGAAAACGTCTACAGTGTTACCACTCAGAAGGTAACGTCTGCAGTGATATATTTATCGTTTAAATTGGGTAAAACGAGCAAATCAACATTGGTGTCATCTAACTTTGCTACTGACGAGAAATATTCATTGATAAGAGTAGCTTTAGATTGATCACAGTATATAGTTGTTGATCGTGCTTCGTCAATAAGTGAGGGAAGGTTGACACAGTTGTTATTCGTGTTACTCAAAAAGGATTTCAGCTTCCACCAAAGTTTCGAGCCCGTTCTACCAGAGACAATTTGGCTCGCTACTTTGTTTTTATAGTCTTCCGTTGCCGTTATAACTAGTAGGTTGACTAGGTCACGTTGTTGTTTAAGGCTATGTGTAGTTCAAGATCGTTTGATAATTTATATTTATTGTATAGTTTTTAACGTACTCTCGTTTCATGTTTGGTTGTGTTTGTAAACCATGGTCTAGTATTTGGCTTCACATATACTCCTTTGTTTGGTATTGAACGTGATGATACATTTAATATGTTTTGTATAATTGTGTCGCACCATATATCAATATCATTGACCATTCAGCCCTTTCCAAAGTTGATACAATTTCCTCACAGCTGGCTTTGTCGTAGTCCCAGATAATGCGACTGTATGGTTTGAGTTTGGGTAATTTGCTGCTTAAGTATACATTCACGGGACAGTGGTCGCTTCATATCGGGGACAAACCCCCGGCATGGCGCACAAGGTTATCGTTAGTGCAGAGTGTTGGGTCGAGAAGGGTTCCAAAACTTGTCGAGTTGGTTCCGTTATCAACTGAGTGAACCCAAAACAGTGAATGATATCTGTCGGATAATAAAGGGTATTGTTAAATAAATTCTCATCAAGGTCCCCTAATAAAATAATATTTTTATCTAGGTTACTTTCCTTTACTTGATCGATGTTATCATATAAAAGTTTCCAATGTTCCAGAGGAGAGCCAGGGGGACGGTAGACAACGCATATAAGGCACTTAGGTTGATCACATATTTCCAGCCAAATGCATTCAAGATTATTATTTTCGTATTCAACTTTTCAGAAACATATACACATACTCGTCCCCACGTATGTTGACGATCTGTACGGAATGGGAGAAGAAATTAAGCCGGGCAAGGCTATATCAGAACTTTGTATTGCAGGGGTAAGGTGGCTTTCGACAATTGTTATTATGTCGAAATCGTGGAAACTAGCTTCAACAAAGCCAAGTTTATTTTTCAATCCACATAAATTATTGTGAATAATGGATGTTGCATGTCAGTCGGACCTGGATTTTGTTCAATATCACCCGATAATACAAGGATTAAAGTTACTATAAGGACGTTAACTTTATGGTTATAAACATAGTAAATAACACCGAAAGAAAATATCTGTTCAGAGTTGTAATATACCGTAGTGTGTGTCTGCTATTGACATTTTTGTTGGAAAAGCCCATAGATCTCGAGCAGATGCGCCCAAACAGTCCAATAGCTGTGCGATACGTTGTTAATTCATAACCCATTATCAAATACAAGATTTTGCAAATGTAGTTTGCGCGCAGCAAGTGGTAATAAAATAGAATTAACTAAAGAGTCCATCTGTTCAACCGTCTCAAGCAGTTTAGTGTAGAACAAAAAAATGTTCACAAAAACCACTCGGAGAGTACTGTATACAGTGTAACCACCCAGAGGGTAACGTCTACAGTGTTACCACTCAGAGAGTAACGTCTTCGATGTTACCATACACAGGGTAACGTCTACACTGTTGCCACTCAGTGGGCAACGTGTACCGTGTTACCACTCCGAGGGTCGCGTCTACAACAGCTGTCTTTTTTCAAGCAGCGTCTCGTAATGGTTAAATTACTGGATATTGCTGTTTTATAAAGGGTTCAGTATCTATTTTCCATTTAGATTTCCTTTATTGAGAAATCAGAAATGAGACTCCGTCTAGCAATATTCTCGGAGCTATGTTTTTTATTGGGCGCTCGGGTGTCGTTTAGAAGACACGCCGTCTGTTTTGGGTGGTCTTGGGCTATGACTGATCACACAAATTGGTCATGAAACAATCATGAATTAATTTCGCCTTTCTCTAACGCGTTTTATTAACCCCCGGAGATCATCAGCTGTCGTAGAGACCGCGGCTGGTATTAACGCCTCCGCGGTCGCGCTGGGAGCATCGTTACGCGGATCACCAATCAGCGGAAATTTGGATGCCTTCTAAATCCACATTAACGAGGCAAGTTGTTCAGCTCCGAGACATTGCATTAGGTGACATCTAGGGACATTAAACCAAGAACTTCGTCAGTCTAATTTACAGACTGCAATCATGGTTAACAATGAACTGTGAAACATAATTCTGTTTGCAAACCATTCGAATTTAAGTGTACCAAAATATTGCGCGGCCCTGACAAGGGGTTACTGACTTTGATTCCCCCTAAGCTTGGCCGTTCTCTTGATATAAATAAGCCAAGGGTTTTTTTGTAAAAGAAAAACACATTTTGTACATACTAATTTACCCTAAGCCCAATGTAAACATGTCAATATCTTATCTTAAAGAATATCCCATAAAACATACAGAAATGTATAGATTCTTGCATTTTCCCCCTTTTCTACCTTTACAAAAAGTAGAGATCCCATGTAACCCTATTAGAGATACTTTAAGCTTTTATAAATAAGCTATTGGATGTATTCAACCAGTTGTTTAATAAAGACAATCTGGTATTACTCACATTGACGGTTTCACAAAGTAGAGAAACGGTAAAGCTCAGAGAAAGATAGACATGGATGCACGATGGTTTAATATTGGGGCGGATTTTAAAACTGTTATCAAAAACAATTGACAATTGGTTTTAAAGTAAACCGAAATGCTGATTCACTATACGTCCATTTGTATTGTTTTATTTGCGACACTACACTTCACAGAGGCTGTTGTTTCAAGCTGCCATTTTGTCTTTATTTAGAAATTAAGGATCAGTAATTGTCTAACACAGCTAAAACGTTTGGTTAGTGTGGTTTGGTACCGTAGTACCACATCGCTGCAGTAATTGTCTAACACAGCTAAAACGTTTGGTTAGTGTGGTTTGGTACCTTAGTACCACATCGCTGCAGTAATTGTCTAACACAGCTAAAACGTTTGGTTAGTGTGGTTTGGTACCGTAGTACCACATCGCTGCAGTAATTGT
>JAQQZZ010090487.1:0-17806 GCA_030265115.1 Mopalia vespertina
GAACATGATTTTTATGGTACACCGTCCTTAATGGGTACAAAATGGAATTTAATCATTATTTAAAACCACTTTTCTTGAATGTTCAACTTATCGACATCCAAACGAGTGTGAAGTTTCTTTTTTGACTGAGTTGATTTAGGTTGATAGATAAGTTGATCGTTTTGAGCTCTCGCTTACTCCCATATTAGTGCCATACGGAGTAAAATAAAATAATAATTTCGTGGCTTACTTAAGTGAGGCGACGAATATGTTTGTGAAGATGGGAAAATGTCCTTTACAACCCGCACCCTTCTATCAGAGAAAACATTTTCATTGTCTTCAGAGTATCCCTAAGAACAGACATGCACCGTATCTCTTATATACGTTTTAGCTTAAAAGGAGGGCGTATTGTGTTTGTAGCCATTATAAAACGATGCTTTATTAGTTGGGGATGTCTTCCGATGGGTAGATGTTTAAATTATGTATGCATAGTGAAAGATAAGACAGGCGTTAAGACAACTCTATGAAATTCGTGATCTACTGAAGCCATATAAAAAAATGTGATTACTTCAATTTTTAAAAAGGCAATAATATCGAAATTTCTGTTGATACTCCACATTTGGATAACTTTGACGTCCACTACGGAACACACAATTCACTGTTTTATTAGTTTATTATTATAAATACACTGGATTTCATAAGAGCTTAAGATAACTAAACTGGTTTGAATTTAATGTTTCTGCTATATGACATCCTGTGAAATATAGCGATATCTTCCCATTAAAGCAGTGTGCTAGCTATATCGGTATGCTTATCAATCTCCAAAGTGCAATATTTGTTTAAGGAGTTATGAGAAAACTGTTTTACACCGATAACACACTAGTTATTCTACACACGGTACTGTGCTAAACAAACCGATTTGCCTCACATATGAAATTGAAAGAGACGTTTAGTCTCCAAGTCGTGTTTCGAATCGTCAATGTATTTAAATCTCATCGAGCCCATTCATAACTGTCGGTTTATGCCCAGGATAACTGAGAGTTTCTGTATAGCTTACTAATAGCGCCACTGTTCCTAAGGTGCAGTATGTGATATGTAGATGACTAAGTATATATGTTTTCTTGGCAAATATCCGAGCCCTTTCCTGCTTACATTTGATGAATGAGACTCTACTGAGCACATTGTTTGTCGCTCTATTTTACCTTTATTGTCATAATAGTTAAACATGGTTGGCCGATAACGCAATTAGTTTTTTTATAATCGCTTTAGACGGAGTGGAAATGTACTTCTTCGTATATAAATCATATACTACCATAAAATTTAAATTTTATAACTTTAAATAAAAAAGAGGGAGAATGTGTCCATTTATAGAAGATCTTGAGCAGATATAATTTTACAGGTAATTTACTGTACACCCCGCCCCACTGCACTGGTAATTTCAGGAAACTTGTCAGGGACGTCCCTGCTGTTAAACCAACTCGTCGCTATACATTAAGATCGAAAGTCGCGAGCTCTCGTGTGATGTACCATTTTCAAACAGCCACGTATTTTCTACTGTTCTATTGTTTTTTATTGTCCAACTGATTTCGTATTTAGTACGAAACAAAGAATATGGACGATAGGTAAATAATGACGGTGACTTAAAAAAAACTGTTTTAATGCTGATATTTCGCTGTTTAGAAACTTTCATATCCCAAAATATAATCACCATTTAATCACCATGAAATAAATGTTTCAAACCAGATAAATCTCATATTGATAATAGCTTTCTATGTTTAAGCTACCATTTACTATAATGATAAAGTCATTGTGTTCCTGAACCAGTGGAGCCAATACCGATATTCCAAATATCTCGCGCTCCGTTTGGCTGACTTTGAGAACAATCAAATATGAATTTATAGCTTTAACGTTACACGTGGAAATACTGAAATCTGGTCGAAAATCGTTCGTCATGTTTTTTACATAGTGCGAAATGGCAGGTCAATCCAATCTTCCACAATTATGAAAAGTTGTTTTACAATAAAAGTCAAAGTTAAACTTTAATATTACTTTGAAAAAATATAAGTTTAATACAGGAAGTTCTTTTTCTATTACTAACAATATAATTTTCATCACAAGACTATACTCAAAAAACTGATAAAAAGGCACTTGTTCGTGGAATGTAACTCGAGTTCTCCAATTAATTTATTAAATGGTTTGCAAACGTATATGGCACGACTTTCATATGATGCCAGGTCATATTCAGGAATGGGTGGTTATATTTGTCAATTTCATCTGGGGCAATTACATTGTAGCAAAATTACTTTATTCTGTTAACGACGGGGCAAGCCAGTGCTCTCGCCATTGCGTCTTCGACGTTACAGTAGTTTGGATACGTACAGTCATACGTATACAACACTGCCAATTTGTTTATATAGGGCGATGAATGAAGTTGACGGCTTGGAATCATATTAAATTTGAACCGACGTCTGAGTAGCAGAAACCACTCGATCCAGTGTCAGAAATCATTCTATCTAAGATATTATTGCACTTAGTCGGAGTGTGGCGGACAGGTTGACGCGAACGGGGCAAGTCGAATAGACCATCGAGTAAATTAAATTTGTCTATCAAAGTAGCCTATAGAAGGTAAAACGTAATGAATGGTTGTTGAAAATACGTGTGATCAACAAACATAATGCTACACAAATTCTATGGTAAGGTACGAAAGCGCCAGAAAACACAAATAAGCCTTGAGGCTTATATATGGGATGAAAATCTGAATGTTACACTTTCAAAAGTGAACGTAAAGTACGGAAGCGACACTAAGAAAACCAAGTTTAGAGATAATGATAAGAGTCACAAATCATAAGATAAAACTTTTCCCAAGATAATTCCATCGTTTAATGCTAAGAAAATTTTAACAGATTAATCACATAGAAGATTAATCACATAGATGCTCTAAATATCTTCATTTCAGAACTAGGCTTTATACTATTGGCCAGCCATTAGGAAAGCCAAATCCCGCAAAGCTATAAAGATACTTATTTCAATCTGAGAACAAACGCAGTGGCTTTAACAGGTGTAGTTGTTCAAATATGAGCTGGAAAGTTAACTGTCCGTCCAGATGAAACCGGAGTAAACATTTGGCGAAGAAAAATTTCTTAGCTGAATTATTAGTTTTAACTAAAGAACAGATGTTTGGTAAGTAATGAATATATTATTCTAAAAGATCAACGAATAATAGTAACTTATGTTCACCATTATTGAATTTAGGTATTTAAGTCTTCGCTTTGCCCGTTTTCTTTGCCTCCAAGATGTCCATACACAAATACTGTATGTATACCGTAATTATTTCAATTATTGATTGATGTCTATGATCCATGATGTATTTGTCATAGATCGCTCGCGTGGGTTTCAGCAGATTCGTAGGATTCCGAGCTCAAAGAGAAATGTTGGAGGCAATTGTGTAATTATTAAGTTTACTGATTGATTGGTGTTTAACGTCAAGCTTAAGGGTATTTATCTTATTTGATGGCGGTGTATAGTAACAATAATTAACACTAGTACAATCATAAAATGGGAGGTGTTTTGATACTGTTGGAAAGTTAACCTTTCTCCACTGCTAAGTAAAAAAAACATAACTTCTCTTCAAACAAACTGCCCGTAGCCAGATGGCTGTCACAATTAGGATATTTAGATCGCACAGGTGATCATCAATGGACGACGTAGGAAGGTTTGTTTAGGTGAAAGTGCCTAATCTCATTTGGCGCAAAGTTGGCATTTCAGTAGGAGAAAGCACTACACGTAATAAGGGAAATTACTCTACTCTACAACATATACCACTTACTCAGAGATATTCGAAAACGTGACGAGTAATGCGGGTCACTGATCAAATCAAACCTGTCCATCGAAGATATCAGTAAAATTGTACTTGTTGCAGATAATTAAGGTACAGTTTCTGGTATGACAAATGTCATGTTGCTACCGTTGGTCAGAAAATTGAGTGTACTGTTAATTTGATAAATTCATCAGTACAATCACTGCGCATATACTATTTATTGATTGCCAATCGAATTTGATAATTTCATTTCTCACTCAACAGAATAGATCTGTGATAACTTGTGGTGGAGACAGTTCTTCTATATTGCCGTCGAGTCCTGCTCTGGTACATGGACATTTCCAGATCTCCTTTCGTTTTCTTTTATATTAATTTTTCATTTTTTTGCTGTAACGCAAAGTTGTCTCATTACATGCAGATTTAGTCCGTGGAAACAATATTGTACATTTACACGGACAGAGCAACAGAAACACAATAGTATGGAATAAAGACTAAATAAACAGTCAGTTTTCAAACGTTAATGGAGATATGGTAAATGTACAATGTATAGTGAGCCCTGCATCGACGACTTCTAAAACCATTATACAGCATTTTGGTGACCACAGATCTTCAGGCCGCTTTCGACAAGATCCAATGGTACTTTTGCTGTAACCAAAGCATCAACATATTATTGCCGGAACTTTTCAAACACGATAAGTAGATGTGACGTCAAAGAACAGTTGCTTGTTATTTAACAGGTTAAAGTCGTTGTAACCAATGCATCAACAAAGCATTGTCGGAATTTTTCGAACACGATCAGTAGATATGATGTCAAGGAAAAGTTGCTTATTATTAAACAGGTAAAAGTCATTGTAACCAATGCATTAACAAAGGATTGCCGGAACTTTTCGAGCACGATCAGTAGACGTGACGTCAAAGAAAAATTGATGATCAATAGATGTGACGTCAAAGAAAAGTTGTTTGTTATTAAACAAGTAAAAGTGGCGCTACGAAGATTTGTTCGAGAGGACATGCCTATAGATGTCAGTCTGACACAGATAAGACAGTTCTAGCATGCCTCAATATAAAACTTTATTATCTGAGTGCGGAGAAATTACCATAGAAACTAAATAGACGAACATTGAGGCTCTTGTCCCGTTTTATTGTGGAAAGCAGATAAGTTTCAAAAAAGATTAAGCAAATTGAATACTATGGAGTTACGTATTTATTAGTATATACAAAATGACAACCTACTACTTAGTTTGTTGGGTTGTGGTTTAACGCCGTACTTAAAGTTATTACTCTCACATGACGGTTTGCCAGCCAAATGGGTGATGGGAACCACCCTCAGCAACACTGGCTACAAACAGAGAAAAGACAGGACAAAAATAGGACAATCACAGGACACAATGCAACGACATCACAAACAGAGACATGTTGCCGTTTATCTCAGAGAGCTCCAGGGCAGCAGCAATGACCCAGTGAAACAAGATAAGGTAAGTTACAAAGTACCTGAAGTCTGGCAATAGTTGTTCCTAACATAAAAATCCTCTACTAAACGAACAGAATAGTGTGATTAGTAAAGTGAGTTCACATCGTTAGCTTAAGCAAAGTTTTCTGCAAAGTAAAGGCTATCTTCCCGACCCTCACGTAAAAAGGCAATATCCTATCGGACCTTTGGGCTAGATTAAAGTGTGCTGCTATTATTATTACATAGTTTTAGTGTTTCAATGCATTTAGGTGTAGAGAAGGGTAATCCAATTGAATTTATATTGTTGGCGAATAGTGTTCCTCCGCTTTTGTGCATAACATTGGTTGAACGTGTGTGCAATATTTGTATCATAAATTCAGTTCCACAAGCAGTTAAAAACAATCATTAACACAAGTAGCATTTATTACTCATTAAAGGAATGCCATTAGCAGATTTAACTAAGACATGAAACTCATCATTGAATGAAATAGTCTTTCCAACTAACAAAAATCTTTCACACAATTGTGATGTTTCTCTTTTTTTTAACGCAGTGTGAGCCTTACGCAAGCTCTTGTTATCGTTGAGATGGACTGCAGTAAATGACTTATAGTATGTAAGATCGCATGTGAGGTTGCAGACGGGAGTCTGTGGAGTGGGGATAGAGAGTTATTAACGTGAAATAATTAACAGTTCGACTTGACGGAGCTTAGGGTCAACCTTCACATACAGACTTATAAATGGAAGGTCTCTCTCACTGCCACTAATGGCCGTTTTCTGCTCAAAAACTAATACCGTTGTTAAATCTTGAATGATATAGAGCTTTTGCCTCAGATGGAAAACTTCTCGGGATGGTTTAATGTCTTTCTTTAAGAGCATGTAGAATTATCAAGAATAAACAGGAGAAAAACAGAAACCAACTTAGCTAACATAATTAGATTTTTGTTAAAAATCTCTAAAAAAAACCCCACAATTTTCACATGTTGGACAAAACATGTTTAAAGATATATACGCATACAATTACTGACGAGAAATTAGTCACCAGACGAAATCTAAACTAGACTGCGAAGCAGCGTTATTGACGTCATTTGAAACGTGACGTGAATTAGCATGACTCGTTTGACGTGAATAACATGGTGTTATTGAGAACGCCAAGACTTGTGTTGTGTGGAAAGCTTATATGCCCGCGCACACTAGCATATAGACTAAGAGACGGTAATTGACCAAATAAGTCGAAGTATACTAACAAAATGCAAAAACGAAAATGTTATTGGATGGATGTGAAATATCACTGTTACAAGTGAAGGAAATAAAGCCCAAACATCATGTGAACTTCACGTCCTGTGCACAAATTTAAAACTGTGCCTATGTTTTCATGTCTCATTTTAGTAGTCAATATGTGTTTGATATTAAAACCATCTCGGTCATATAATGAATTGGGGCCTGCAGATGATATCTTTATCAAAGCAGAGCACTCGGTGTCCATGTCAGTGTTATGATAAGAGTGCATCATAAAACAACAACAACTCTGTGTCTAATGGTTTGTCAACAAAACAACTCTGTCTCTATAACCTACGGTCAAAGTCTGTTTGTTAACAAGAACATTTTGTGTCCAAGTCAATATTATGATAAGAAAGCTCGTTGGCCAATAAAGACAATTTGCTTTGATATGAAAGTATGTTAGTCAATAAAGACGAATATCTGTCTAAGCACAGATTCTGATCAGACATATTTGTTTGCCAAGAAAGACTCCAGTGTGATCAAACGAGAGATATGACAAGATATGACAACATAAACTGTTTCAGAGCAGTGCTCTTGCAAGAAAAACAACTATATGTCGAAACAAAATTTCTGGTAAGAAAGTACATTTGTGAATAAGGACAGACCTCCGTCTATATTTTGAACCGAAAGTATATTTGTCAACAAAGATGATTCTATGTCTACAAAGTGATTTAGTCAGAAAGACTGCGTGACATTAAAGTCAATAGATGCCCGATCCATTGCTTTAAATAAGAAAGTATGTTTGTCAACAAATACGACTCCTTGTCCTGAGAAAAAAAGGCGACAGTTTCAGTTTCGGGCGTTTGTTGTAGACCTCACCCTGCACTCCTAAAGATAATAGACTAAGGACACAAATCTGCCTGACGTCCGGATTATTAAAGCGCTGATTTTTGACAAAATCTTTTATTTTCATAATGTTGTCATTTTTCATTGACATCTAATTAAAGGCCGACGACAAACCACATGGTAAAGTAATTTTAATACCCAATTCATGGACATTAAAATGGAACCGTCGGAATGTTTCCAGCGGCTCTCTGCTTGGGTTTTCCATTTAATTCCTCATGGATGTATGGTTTGGGGTTTTTTAAGCAAAAAAGGTAACAATTGTTAAAGGTTTTTGTGTTCAAGACCAATTTGATTTGGTGTTGTAGAATTTTGACATGTCGGACACAAATGCCTTTAGGTATACTCGTCATTCTGTCTGTATTTGAGTGAGACGGTGCGGAATCGGGCTAGAATTCCAACTGACATCTCGTAACAGGGAACCGCTGGACCGATGTCAGATATCACCCAGCCGTAAAGCTGGAGTATTAAGTTCAGGAATAGCGGACAGGTTGACAGAAACAAGACAAGTGATTAGATTAACTCTGTATATTAAACTAGCCAAGGAAGTGATCAGAAAATCGTACTGGGCAACTTTTATTGTTAGATTATCATATTACACCAGTTGATTAACTTGTGGAAATTTATTACTCTCAACCATATCGCCATTAGAGAACGCCAAGGATGTTATTGATGAATCTTGTTATTCGCATTTTTGTTCTCGTTATCACCGAACGTGTAAAAATTAATTATATTATCACTGTCCTTTTTTCTTCGCTTATTATAAATCACTCTTTAATTTTTTGGGGGAAACATTATAGTTCTGTTTTAACGTAAAATTTCACTTCGTTTTAAAATAATATTTCACTTGAAATTCACATCTTTTGATAAAATAGAGATTTGTACTAATAAAGTCGGTGTCTAACCAGGGGTTACAACATACAGGGATATGTAACTCGGCCTAATCCAGGCCCAATCCAAATAAACTCAGGCACTCTGTCTTGTTCTCATTCGTCCGTTTCTGTAAAGAGTCCGGAAAACTGGTGAGATTGACAGTTGTCAATGCGCATGAGTATTGCTTTGGTCATATATAGCTCGATCATGAGTCTGCCTCCTTAACGATTTTTGGTTGTTTTAAAGGTCGGCAAAAACATATAAATATTTGACATATACGAAATGGGACTATATAAGAACGAAAAAACAAGTATAATTAAATCTTTTTACTACGCCCCCAATGACTTTGTCAAAAATAAACCAGAAATATTAAAATATACTATTTGCTTGATTTTCACAGATCGAAATATCAATTTATCTGAATTGTGAAAGAAACTAGACAAGCATTAACATCTCTTTGACGGACTTACATGGTTGACAAGTTGGTGAATGAAATATTGCCTTAGCGGTTTGAGACACAAAAAGAGCCCCGATCGCCTTTTCTTCCTTCCATCGGCCGCCATTTTTTTTATCCGCGAATACAAGGTTTTCCTAGTGCAACAATAGAACGCTATTTGACCCACATGCATTTTTTCCGAGTTATAATAATACTTTCTACGGAATTAAAGATTGTCGTTTATATGTACTTAAGTCTTTTTATTTCTGATAGCTGTAAAATGGAAATATTAAAAAGTGAAATCAAGTAATTTTCGTTCAACACACTGTATTCTCGCCATTCTCGCGCTCCGCGAGAGAGTTCGCGATTTCATCGGCAAATCAAGGTTAAAACTTAATATCCCTGTATATTATAATCCAAGGTCTTACTAAAACCATTAAATGCAATATTCAATCTGTCCACAAACCCGTCGTGATGCAGACAGTCTATGTTCAAATAAACTCGTCCACCATAAACTACCGTTGCTCCCAAAATACCTTCTTTGTGTGCGTGTTTATTCTTGTCACTGATCGATTATCGGTTTACATCGTGGTAATATAGGCCAGTGGCGGATACAGGATTTGTGAAACGGGGGAGCGACTATATCACGGCTCAATAGGCGAGGGGCCGCATAGGCCCGGGAAGCTCTGGGAATGAGGAATTCTATATAGTCTATCTCCTCTAATTTTGGCAATGGAATTTGGTCAGTCCTTTTTGATTGATTGATTAAGATTGATCTTAGTTTAAAAAGAAGAAGAAAAACATGAAGACAAGAGCCACGATACGAACACAACAAGTCATTGTGTCACATCAGTCACTCTGATAGTGCAAGGATGCATGCGCACATGACTTCTACACTACTATGTACTAAGTGCATAAATAATTTCGACCAAAGAATTTGAGTTTTATATTGGTGCAATTTTTGAAGTTGTTAGTTAGCATTGTTGGTCCGACTGTATACAGAGAACAATAACAATATTGAAGAGAGCAATGCTACCGAAACTTAGAAAACAAAGTGTAGCAGTGACGTATATTTTGGTCAAAATAATTATTAAAATGGAGTTTTACTTTATGTCTAAAAGCTAGATTTTTTTGTGGTAACACCCCCTGTGCTCCTCCTCCCCGTCCCCCACTTAATCCAGCATTATAATACATATTGTTGTAAGTAATTGTCAACACATTGCCAAAATAATTACTTTAAATATGAAGATTGTGCATTTTTTTTATAATTGATATATGTACATGTACATATGTTTTCACGAGGGAGGGGGACTGGCGCCACCATTGTATACACGTCTTCTATGACGAAAGTGATGTGCTTTTAAGATAACAATCATATCAATTAATGTAGATAAGTACTAAAAACTAGATTATTGATACAATGTCCCTTTGACACAAAATACTCCATGTAATGTAAAGTTCTTCCATCGCTGTTTTTACTTCTCGTCAGTCGACAGACTATGACCACATGAGTTTTGCTGCTGATGTCTGGGTATAAGAAACCATTGATTGCCAGAAACCACTGTACCCTAAAACCCCATACCATTAATTAGTAGTGTAACTAAAGGAATGACGCCAAAGAGACAGATAAAGCCAGCTACTGGTTAAATGAATGTGTATTTCCAACTATTCGGTGAAAGTTGTAAACAAGCATTGAACCATGAAATAAATTCATGTTCCGATTATATCCTTAGAAGTAGGCTTATTAAACGACTTTGGTCCACGGAATTTGAGATTGCAAATAACAACATTTCTCAAAAGCAATGGTACTGGCACACGGATGTCGATTAATAACATTTGATGAATCATCTTACGTTCTTGATAAACTCTCAGCGACAGGTTTCTAAACAACTTTTAATCTCGAGTTGTTGTGGGTAACCTTGAGTGAAAGTAATGACCATTTCTTGGTACATAAAGTATTGATATATATGTAACGAATAAGATGTTCGGTATGGGTTAGGAATTAATCATCCTTCACACTGTTATTTCAGAGATATAGAAATTAACCAATGAATATATCCACTAAAGAGATAGAGTATTACAAGCTGTCTGATACAGACGAAATGTTCGCCTTTATTTTAAATTTTTGTTTCTATTGTATGCTATAAGAGGTCTTTGTGACAGAAAAGTAGACATTACAAGATTTTGATATTCCTGTAAAAGGAGACTAGCAAACTAGGTGCTAAGCTGGTCATATTGGAATTCAAAAGGAATTATTTCTTTTTTAGACCCTTTACCTGGTTCTCAAGTGAAATCCGTTGCACACAACGTTTGAAGAGTTTTAATCAAATAAGATACTCTTTCTAAACGTTTCTGTTTGGTTTCCTCTTGAGGGAAGAATTCATGCTTGTTTTAGTCGGCATGATTTCAAAATGATTCAACATGTTATTTGGGATGTTGGGTTTAATCTGATATAACTAAAATGATTGTTGGCTCTAATCCGAAGGGAATTTTTTGTTTCACCAACACATTGTTTGAGATTAAACTCGCTTTGGATATCCTATTGGGACCAGGGCCTTACAGAGGACAGAACAAGTTTGGTTGAAGGTAGTGAGAATGCTACTTTTTCTGCGAAACCTTATTATTTGGGATTTAAAAATTCTCTGGCAGTTATGTGGAGGATGAACGGAATTAGTATGGAGTAGTTGGTGAGTATCTGTAGGCCTAAAGAATACCTTAAAATCCAAAATACTTGCTGTATCTACATTGGCGACCTTGTACGCCATTACATCTAAACAATCTACATTGCAAGGCTGATAGTAGGCTGGAGTTTAATGTTAGGGTCACGCTGATTCACAGTGGCAATTTAGATTTCACGGTCATCTATGACAGGCTACCAGATGATAAATATGTCATCCAAATATCGACGATACAACAGAGACTGCTCAGCTCACTTTACAAGGGTTTCACGTTCCCACTCTGCAATAAAAATGAATGTAAAGTTGGAGCTAAACCTTTTGCTCAGCACAACTCTTAATAACTCTTACCGATGGAAAGCGTTTTTGACAGAAGTCCTGCCTCAATACAGATATTTGTGAACACAGATTCTACGTCAAGCGTCACTAAATGAAGTCTTTATCTAAATCAGATAACTTATGTTAAAAATACTGAGTACTTGTTATAAAACTAAGATGACTGTTAGTAGTATTTTCGTTATTTTGGGATAACACCTTAGTTTGAACCGATTCCAGTTCAAAAAATTTTGCAGGTTGAAACCCGTCCGGGAATCGAATGTGAGATGACTGTTGTCGATGGTTAGAGGTGGTAATCGATTAGTTCCGATGTGTGGTAAGATTCATAGGAACAATCTGATAATATAGGTCTACCGCGAGAAACAAAAGGCTGAGGCCATTACCTGTGGTTTGTGAATTTTAAGAAGAATGTAGGAAAGTCCTGACACTAGATAATCACCCTGTTTGTTACTAAGGAAATGTTGATCTTTTTATCTTGCCATATGATATACAAGTTAAACTAAACAGCTGTTGCGAACTCCTTCAATCCCACTTATGTTGTCACATACTCTAGTTGCTTGTAATTTTAGGGGCCTGAACATCGTGGACAAATGTATATACTCATACATAATTTGTGAACAGAGAATTGTTTATTTACATCTGCCGATATAAACTGATTTAAGATAGGAAAATCCCGTTTGACAACACAACTGACAGACAGTGATACATGATTCTGTGCAATGTTTTAAATAACATCTCAATGAATCGCGAACTGGAATGAAGTGACAGCATCTTTAGTTTTTAGCATTGGTTCTAGAGAGCGATTTCTCTCTCGTATAACCAATCGGCACAACGCTTAAACATTTAATACTCACTTGAGTTGGACTTGAGTTGCTTGTCAAACGCTAAGGCTAACTTTGCTAGATACACATTAAATAAGATTAGTTCCCATGGCATGGAAACGTCACATGTAATAGTTGTCGGAGTGCCGTGTGACCTTTACCCTTGATCATGCAACACTCTTGTAAAGTTGCATCGCTAGTTTGTTTTTGTGCCTATCTGTTGTTAACCAATTTGACATATCATCTCCTGTCGACCCGGTCTTCAAAACGTGTGTTGGTGTTTGCAGAGATACAAAAATCGTATGGTGTGGTTCAAAAAGATAAAGTAAATTGGTTTGAAATGAATTAAACAAACAAACATTTATTAAATAATTGATGCGCAAAATTCGATTAGGAATGTACCTAATTAAAATTAATCCTAAAATGTTTTGAAAATATCTCTCGGTCTGTAGGCCATTCGTTCTGTAGTTTAAATATGTTGGCAGAATAGATTGAAAATATCTCTCGGCCTGTAGGTCATTCGTTCTGTAGTTTAAATATGTTGGCATAATAGATTGAAAATATCTCTCGGTCTGTAGGTCATTCGTTCTGTAGTTTAAATATGTTGGCAGAATAGATTGAAAATATCTCTCGGTCTGTAGGTCATTCGTTCTGTAGTTTAAATATATTGGCAGAAAAGATTGAAAATAAAACTCTGCACAGGTATGAAGTGTAAACGAAACCTACTCCGATTAAGTTAAGACTGTTTATCTAATTTCTGCATATGACTTCGCTTCCTTTGGTAAATACATGTTTGGTCTTGTCTGGTTCATATTAAGTGACCGTTATTGAATGCGATTTGCTGGGTTATTCTGGCTTTATAAAATCAGTTTAGTTCAATGTGTTCAATTTGTATAGAACATTTGCAGCCAGGGAACGCATGCAGTTGAATCGAATTTGCCGTTCTATTTTGGTTTTATAAAGTCATTTTAATTCTTTTGTAATTTAAAATAAGTATGGTACTATTTATGAATGGTAAACAACGTTGTATGAAATTTGTATCATCTATATATGGTAAATAAAATAGATTTTAATTCAAAGCCATGCTACATGTATGTATTTCAGTTCAATTTAGAATTAAGCATCTACCATGCGGAATGTAACTTGTTAAATAATTGATGAACTAGTCTTTGTTCACAATAAGAAAGTGTAAATACGGTTAACGGTTTATAGTCACTTTCTTGAAGACACAAAACGTATTTCTATCCTAAAATAGGAACGGATGTAGATTAAATATGTTACAACACATACACTATATATCATGAATTAGCACTCAATATTTTATAACCGCCAGCGACTGATTTTGGTTACTTCGACGGTGAGTTGTTGGAAAAGACTTCAACCAGCTTATATTGGTTTAATATAATGTTTTTTCCGTTCCAAGGCATTTGCACTCAGTTATTATCTCCTAAAAGCGGTTCTCTTTGAAGTCGTTTGATCTGCAAATGCATATTAATATCAAATTTCAGGAATGATCGATTGTTGTTGTAGCTTTGTTGAATCATTGGGGACTACAAAAAGTGGTTTTTGCCTCTGGGCGTTTTCTTTCAGCGTAAAATAGTAATGCAGGAAACAAATGCGTTGATTCAAACTGGTGACTATATTATCATTGGGCAATATGTACATCTTTTAATTAAAAAGAAAGGATTGAAATCTGTTTAAATATACCGTCTTATTCCAACCTAGTCAGCTTTACATCTTTAATACTGTGATTGTGACGGTTGAATAGCTGAGATCTCACCAAGATACAAGATTTCGACTTTGCCCATGGCGGAAAAATATCTCGTGTCTATCATCTTTCGTGTGAATTTGTATTTCCAAATTGAAACCGATACTCAATTCTGTATTATACCGTGTTTTTCTCCCTTTGACGAGTTTTCAGCCTTAAACAAGCTGTTGTAATTGTCGAGTTTGACAACAATAAATCAATTGTAGTTTGTTAGTTGACTTGTGAGGTTAGCGACGGGAGTCTTGGCGGAGCCAGTTCATTGTTTATTAACGGGGGATAATTACCAGTAACACGTGACAGGGCTTTAGATCAAACCTTCACACACAAAGTAATGAACAGAAGGTCTCTGCCGTCAATCTTACAGTCGCCATCAAAGACAGGTTGTTGCTGAGCTGAAAAAAAACCCCAAATGATTCTTTCCTTTGTTAAATTAGGAATGACATGTAATTTGTTTCATTCCAAACCCTGGAAGCTTCTAACAAAAGAAAGCTCAAGAAAAGGATACATGCTAGCAAATCGTGAACAAACCCTTATATAGTCGATATGTAAATGTATAGCAGGGAATGTCTTTTGTCTGTTATCTGCGATAAATATGGCGGTATCGTCAGAAAGATGCAATTTTCTCTATTTAAGCACATTTTGGTTTCATCAGAAGAATTTCTTTGGAGAATATTGAGTTGGAACCTAAAGTTAAGAAAACCAGTGACCTACTACTATCCATGAGTTGTGGAATTGTTTGACGATGCAACAAGGAATATACCATATGTTAGAAGGGGTTAGAAAAAAGCAGCTGGATTAATAAACAGTACTATTCCAAGAGAACATGTCAAAATTGAGGTTTAAGAGGTTGATAGTAATGTTCAACATCTGAAGAAGTGGTGAAATTGGGGTTGAACACATGGATAAAAATTGCAGAAAGTCGTCAGTGCCCAGATTATGACAGTGCATGTTAATCCTATGTCTGACTGGTAATAATAAATTTAAATAAAAACTATAGGGAAAATAATGATCAGTGCACCATATGACGCTAGTGTATGATAATAATTAAATTAATTCAGTCTGAGTATATATGGGTTTGGACACACGTGTAGGCAATTCGCAAAATAGGCCAGTATAATATGGCACTGCGCTGTGATATTTTAGAATTGCTATCCTAACAACCACACTGAATATCCGAGCCTAAAAGTATGATTTGCTCTGGCTTCTTGATTTGTTTCTTTCTTTTAAGTGTGCAAAGGTTACATTCCCTATGCAGTTAGCTTAATTTTGTACGAATACTGATACGATTAATGTTTTATCTGAAAAGCAACTTAAGGGTTGATCTTTCGCCATCAGTTGTATTGTCTTTATCGTACGTTTGTCTTGTATCTCCAAAGAGAATATTCTGATGAAACTAAGATTGGCTTAAGATGGACAAGTTTGTCTTTCTACATGGCTGTGTCGAGTTCTGATTTGCATGCAAACAATTAAGTTGTAATCGATTATACCGAGCAGGTGTTACTAGTAAGATTCCCATAAAATAGGTGTCACTTTTGGTTTTCCTTAACTTCATTAAGATTGAATCATTGACCATTGACAACGGTAGTCTTCATATTTGTCAACGGCGGACTCGTACGGCCAATATCTACGCTTACAGAAACATCAAGTGTGAAGTGTTTTTGCAGAGTTATAAAGATATTATTTTTACGGTGCTACGGTTAAACACTACGCCAGGCACCCGTGTATGGAGAATTACGGTCGTTTTTGTAAATTTGTAGAAGCCCACGGGTTTGTTATGTGTTGTCTCGTGTCACCAAATACAACACCGAGACATTCTGCATTACATTGAAGTATTGTACAATATATCCGCCAACATACAATGTAGCATTGATTTAAGCTATGTGCTTTAAAAAAGTCAGCCCATTAAATTTACATAGCTTACAGGAAATACGTCCAATCTGGATAGTGTTGGAATATCCTTGGAAAGCTGAAGAATATTAATAGATTTGCACAGCTTGGTAAAATAGCATTTGTGAAATTACAATGTATGAGCAAGAATTTATTAGAAAATATCAAGGTTAGGTATGCAATTGAAATAGTAACAATGGTTTGAATTCAATTATGAACGTGGTAGTCGAAGAACACTGTGAAATACAGACATTCAATGAGAAGCACGTTCGAAGAGTCTGCAGAACAGGTTCAATAATACATGGATTCGGTTGTTGTCAACAGCTCTTTTTCTGAAAACAACCTGAACGTCATGTGACATTAAAGAGAACGCGTGGGCCATTAAATAGTTAATTCTCCACCATTGTATGGACAGGAAGCTTTGAGCAATTGTTCCTTGGCCTGAGATAGCATGTTAACGATGGTTCCAGCAGGGTGTCACAACCATAACTGTACATTCAATGTAAGGAAAAGATTGTGAGAATAATGAATTAAGTTGATAGCGCCATGAAATCGATCCCATCTAGCAGTAACTGTCAGATGAAGACGATAAACACCATAGTAACCAATGGCAACATGAGAAGAAAAGACACAACATGAGGAAGATTGTAATCAGTATGTAACAAACAATGATCTGCCAAAATGCGAATAAGTAGACGTGTTTATCACACCAATTCTGAGGATCGTGTAGCGGGGGATCATAACGAGGTAACCAAACAGAGAACACCCAATAGTTACCCAGAACAAACCATACACACAGGAATAGAGTAAGCGAGACATTGGTCATTCTAGATATGGTTATCACTTCTCCCATGTCTGTGCCTGTCACAATTTCATCCATCTCGTGGTAACGCCTTCTAACCTGATCCCACAACATAAAGATCAGCTTCAGCAGCCCAAAACATCCTCCAACAAGCAGATATACGGGAATCTTTGGTTCCTTGGGACATTCGTCCAAATATTTACCACCTATCGAAACAGAAATATATCAGACCCAAATATTCAATACAGCAGAGAACAAACAAATAAGCTTGTCGTTGAATGTTTAAGTGGTGGGTTTGGTCGTGACTTTCACAAGTCGGATATAAGATTATTACATGGCAATTAATAAACGGACTTAATTTGACTTGAAAAAAATCTGGCCAATTGAAACATGCTGTGTTTTGGTTTGTAGTGATTATGACATGATAGATGTGTGAATACCTTACCTGCCGTCATCATGGCTAATGGGAAGGCAATTAACAGGCCACATAGAAGTGTAATCAACCCTGGAAAATATCAAACAGAATGAAATCATTCAAGCGCTATTATCACGCCATGTTCAGACATTAAAGGACGAAAAAAGAGCATAACATAGGCCAGCATATTGCACGTTCTGGTGCGTTATTTACATACGAACACTGGAACAGTTTACGTGTGGAGTCGGTGAATGTAAAGGTTATTCACGGAACATCTAGGATTACGATAATTAGAGGCAATACAACCAAAGACTTAATCTAAAATAAAATCAGTCAAAAAAGAAACTTGACACTCGTTTGGATGTCGATAAGTTGAACATACAAGAAAAGTGGTTTTAAATAATGATTAAATTCCATTTTGTACCC
>JAQQZZ010090498.1:0-14328 GCA_030265115.1 Mopalia vespertina
AATATATCATATAACATAACTTAAACTCATGGTCAAAATATATCATATAACATAACTTAAACTCATGGTCAAAATATATCATATAACATAACTTAAACTCATGGTCAAAATATGAGGCACCCATTTGATGCCCACGTTATTCTCAGTAAAATGTGACAAATTTGAAGTCTCAGTAATGAATTGTTCTGTCTACACTAGATGTCCTGGCTGGTGCTGATATATCTTTCTATTGAGTACAGTCAGATACTTCGACATACCTTATATATTTGTCATGTGTCATCATATAAATGAATTACTCTTGGCTATCACCTTAAAGTCCAGTCAAATAAACAAACAATAAAGGCAATGAAACATCATAATGTAAACAAGTGAAGAAAATCACCTACATCTACATGTATCTATAAATAATAAAATTGTATCGCATTTAATTTATTATTTAAATATGTATATTTGTTCTCTCTCTTTAGGAAAAATGCAGATGATAAAACCCCTGTGGTGTCCTCAAAGTTTTCCTTGCCTACAGTTATCATTGAACACATTCCCATCAGTGTAGACTTAGACATCCCAGCGTTTGGTAACGTGAAGTCTCTACTGCCTCTAGCGTATTGTATCACGAATAGGACAGCTTACTTACAGGATGTGGAAATCACCATTGAACCAAATGACAACTTCATGTTTGCTGGAAATAAACAGGTTTGTGTTTTGTCACTTTTAAATAACCGTTGTTTTTAGCACAGTTAATTACCCCAAAAATGGTCATGGTCACTTTCATGCACAACACAAAACAACTCTACCCATATTTGAAAGTCCTTTAATTGAATTGTTTATTTATTTCACTAGGATGGGCCACAGCCAATGGCTACAAGGGCTTCTCCTATGTAATAAAAACAAAAAACAAACAAATATACAATAACTTAAATACACGAAATGGTAAGGGTATACTTGCCAACATACACAATTATTTTACCTATACTATTTATATGATATTATCATATTTAACGACTGTTGATGATATAGCTTACTACTCAGTTCCAAAGTGTCCAGTAGTTTGTACATGTATGTAATAGTGGAGTAGTTTCAATCCCATGTTTTCATCTAGATTTAAATCAGACGATCTTAAAAGGAGTATTTGTTTTAAATAATCTGAACAATATTTAATGAATACGCCCATGTTAACACCTGGACTGTCTTTACCAGTGTTGTTGTGATCCTTTTATTGCCTTCAGTTCATACAACGTTAAACCAATATCAAATAAAAAAGGCTCCAGTTCTCAATGAGCATTAACCCGTGAAGACAAAAGGGCCATATCCTCGGTTTTCCTCTGTTTAAAGAAGACCGAGAAACAGATAATCTGCTATCATATAAGTGAAATACCATTAAGTACGGCCCCAATTAAACAAGACTATTGACTATTTTAAACCAGCCATTACCCAGTCTCAATGGCATTGTGACTTTCAGTGGACTTTCACAGTGCCATATAACTCATTGCGCAAGAAATGGGTATGTATTTCGTTCGTTTCGCCCAGATTAAATGTCAGAATCCACTGATACCCTATGGGTAAAATATAACCTTTGAAAAGCGGTAGAAATAGCTTTAGCATGATTTACCCATAATTCCACATCCAATTCATGTCTTTCGAGGTTTCTCTATGTCTCGCTAGGGGGTGCTTTTTCAACAATCAGCGCTGGTCTGATCACAATGCCGTTGAGACTGGATAATGGCTGGTTTCATATGTTTGCTTGATAGACTTCTGGTATATCCAAATAAACCTTTAGCATAGGACCTGCTAGCTACTCGGCTTGTTAATTTTTTTCAACAAATTTGAATAAATCAAAGTAATTTGTTGGCAAAATCAGTTTTAACAATCTCCTTAAACCAGTGTCAGCTTTTTTTTGTTTTTAAAATCCTGTTGGTGGTGGTGGGATTATCATTATATTGATTATATTGATTATATTGATTATATTGTTACCCAAAAATAATAAAAATACTATCAAAACATGTAATGTACAAAACTGTTTTTCTTGGAAATAGAGCCTTAATTAATATTAAAGCTTGGATTCTTCACCACGGAAAGCTCATAACAACAAATGCACTTTAGGCTACCTAATTATCATCATTTATGTACTTATTTACAAGACTAGCAGTCCTTTCCACATTTGTTGAACAGTGTCCAAGAATGTTTTTTTGCCCACCCATAATATTGGTCCCGATTTTAAATGCATATGCAAATGAAGTTGGACTGCTGTGGCAAGAAACAAGTCAAATTAAATTTGTTTTTATGATGTGATTCTGTTAAATGCTTTGTATACTGGATACTCTATTCAATATTTATTATTTGCAACAGACGCATTTCCGTGTGCTACCAAACAGTGATTACACTTTGACCTATAACCTATACCCTTTGACCCCGGGTCATGTGATGTTGCCAAACCTTCATGTCAATATGACCAGGTATCCAGGAGCCATGGATGAGGTGATTCCTAAAATGTTGCCTTCACATATATTTATCAAGGTCAGTATTGAATAATTCGTCATATATTTTCTTTGTGAATTGAACTTTGATGGTCAGTATTAAGCTCCTACATCTATATGGTATGAAAACACCACCATACAAATAATTGATTACTTTGGCTTTAACAAACAATGAAAACTATCGACACACCCAGATCAGCATTTTTCTCAACTGTTGTCTACAGTCAAGTCGCCAACTTTCTTTTGTTTCCCTGTTAAACAATAAACTTGTCTTGCTGTAACTTGTATCTAAATCACTGTTTGTTTATCAAAACTATCGACACACCCAGATCAGCATTTTTCTCAACTGTTGTCTACAGTTGAGTCGCCCACTTTCTTTTGTTTCCCTGTTAAACAATAAACTTGTTTTGCTGTAACTTGTATCTAAATCACTGTTTGTTTATCTAGCGAATTGAAACTGTTATCTGCTTTTGTTTCCCTGTTAAACAATAAACTTGTCTTTTGTTTCAGCCAAGAGCAAAGACAAGAAGCACAGCATCCTAAATTTGATGTAGAGGGGAAAAAATGTCACTGTTTGAACCCCAACTAATCATGTAAAGTTGATTGCATTCTGGGTCCATTGTAATTTGAGTGAAGTAAGAATGAATGAAGGTTTTAGTTATAATGAGCTGGTTTGTCCTGGTAATTTATCTGCATTCTTTGTCCTTCTTCACCATGCTTGGCATTGTGTCTCTTGTCAGTACATCTTGTGACATCTACAGTGATTTCTGTCACCCCATTGGTCCGGTGCATTAAACCTATCAAACTAGTCTACTGGGTAAAGGACTACAACGTTTACAACAATTGTCTTCATTATAATAGTTAACGATATTAATGTGTAAATGTGTATTTATATTTATGTGTAAATTTAATGGTGCAATTCTATTCATCAATCTAATGAAGTCAAACTGGCTATAACTTTGTAAGAACCAAAATTCTGCATGGAACTAAAGCTTGACCTGTAATTTCTATACAAAAGATGTACACACATTTTAGTTCGATCCATTGAAGTGTTATGAAAAAAGGCCATAATTTGCTAAAAATTAACAAAACTTGGTGAAATTCTTTATCTGGAACTCATTGTAATAAAACGGAATTCACTTCTATGTATGACTTGCTTCAATTCTGTATCCATGGAAATAAAATTAAAAAAATTAAAAATGGTGAATCTTCAATAGCAAAAGGCACAACTACAATTGATGGTGAATGTGCCTAACAAATTCCATATAGATAGGCCTTATGGTATTCCAGTTCTGTTTTGAAATGGATTGGGGCTAGCCAGACTGATTTTCATCAGGCGTGTTAAAACTGCAGAGAACTGGTTGTGTTACAAACAGACTGACAGACAAGAGGGTAAACCTATAATCCCCTGTGGTTCCTGGGAACTAATAACCATCTTTGGCATGTTGATGGACTTAGATTTCCATTGCTCTTTACTATGTTACATTGTGTTATGATACATAGATATATGTAGTTTATATTTTTAGGGCAAGCAAATCCATCAGCTTGAACTTTGACATTTGTAAGTGTCAAAAGGTCAAAGGCATGTTCTGTTCATCTTGCTAGTATTCACCAGGGGCCAGTTACTTGAAAGACGATTATAGTCGCTGACAGCAAGTTATAGACATTGAAAGCCAATAAGAGATCACCTTTAACATAGTGCGACATCCTCCAATAACAGATTAAATTTAGTACCATTTCAAGCAACCAGCCCCACTGGTATTTATTAATATATACAAATATATCAGTCAATATGAAATGTGAATATCCAAATAAACTATTTGAAATGATTCTATTGTTAAATTTGATGATTGGACTGACTTCTATATATAGTGCAACCTTAAAGGGAAAGACAACTGATTTTCGACCTGAACTTATTTTTTCTAATGCATATTTTCAAAGACAACCATCTGTATTGCACTTGCAAATCAAATTAGTAAAGCTGTTAATTAGTTAGGTTAAAAAACGGAACTGATGTCCTTGCTCGAAAACACGATAGTTATATCATCTAGTCATGGCTGTCTCCCTACTGCATGCACTGGTAGATGCTTTCACATGAAACCGGAAGTGAGGGTTCCCTCCCCAAGCGAAACAACAATGACAAACAGCCGATTGTACATAGTCACCGAGCACTACAAAACACATGCTGAACGAATGAATTACTTAGAGCTATTTTGATATGTACAATGTATACAACAGATTTACATTGTGTTTGGATGGCCAAGCTTGTGTATACAGCGTTTTGTTATAGATGCTTTCAATGCATCCATAAGCGAACACACTGTTGACCAATTGTGTTTACAAACAATGACATCAGTCCCGCCTGTTAAATTAACTAATTAACGGCTATACTTACACGAATGCAAGTACAATACAGATGGTTGTCTGAAAATATATAATACAATTGATAAGTTTAGGTCGAAAATCGGTTGTCTTTCCCTTCAATAGAAGCTTTTATTGCTCCACTTGATTTGCTGATGTGTTCAAACTCATTGCACTATTTTCTTGTTTCTTGACCATTAGTTGATAAAGCGATATCCGTGACTTTATGGTTGGCAAGCTGCCATGAGTGAAATAGCCTTAAGTATAGCATTATCTGTGTTTTCCCCACTCAAATAAATAAATATATTATCATAATAGATATTGAGTAGCAACTCTGCAAAATGTGTAGTGGTGTTGCTCCGTTTGTGGATTTCTGTTTTTTTTTTTTAACTATATTTTGTCATTTGGCCTGTACTGAATGGACTGACCAATGATCATTTTATAGGTAGTCCCAAGTGGGTTTTAAATCAGATTTAAAGTGATTTGACAATACTTGAGTCAAAGTTTCAAGAAGAGATGTTTGTTTGTTTAATTGGGGTTTTACATCGTACTCAAGTGTATTTCACTTATATGACAACAGATTGTCCCTTTCACACTTCACTGCTCCTTGCCTAATTGAAATTGAGAGGAAACCCCTCTGCGATTCCCAGAGCACATAATGTGTTGTAGCACAAACTAATTCAGCACATGATATTACTGTAGCATATGATTTAATCTTGTACATTTAACACACTGTTTACAAAATTGTTTCACAGCTGTAATTTGTCAAAGCATAGTGACCTAATTGTGAATACATGTTCCTCTAAAGAACAGGAAAAACATGGACAGGTTAAAAAATTAAGTCATTTTGGCAAAATTCTCTCCAGTCAAAATATAAAATTGAGTATGATGTATGATACAAATTAAATATAATTTTTATAACTTAATAAAAATAATACATATATTAGTTTTTTTCACCCAACATATTTCTAATAAACTTGTGAGAGTCCATACCACTAGAGGAGTTAAAATAAATCACATGGTTACCCCAAATAAGGTTTTATCAAGAACTTTATAACTGCCATTTAACATAATATTGAAATTTATTCACAAATTAAAACACTTATGTTGAGAAAAAAATTATGCAACAGAAGACTGGCATATATGAGCTTGTAGAAATCAATCAAATTCTCATTTTTGTAATTGTATTTTACTTGACTTGACCTAAAAAATATATGATAGAATTGAGAATTAAAGGAAAAAATCTAATTTGTGAGCATCCATCTTAAATTAAAATTTCAATGGCGACTAAACTTTATTCACAGAGATTGTAGTGATAAGACCCATTCTCTCAATGCACACAGATTGTGATAAT
This sequence comes from Mopalia vespertina, assembly GCA_030265115.1. Classification (NCBI taxonomy): domain Eukaryota; kingdom Metazoa; phylum Mollusca; class Polyplacophora; order Chitonida; family Mopaliidae; genus Mopalia; species Mopalia vespertina. The sequence continues at coordinate 6,190 of JAQQZZ010090498.1, forward strand.
AGGCATTCTCTTAATGCACACAGATTGTGATAATAGACATTCTCTTAATGCACACAGATTGTGATAATAGGCATTCTCTTAATGCACACAGATTGTGATAATAGACATTCTTTGAATGCACACAGATTATGATAATAGACATTCTTTGAATGCACATACTTGTTGATTGTTATGAACATTCCCTCGATGCACACAGATTGCCAAGAACCATACAGATTGTCATGACACCCCAATTTCCAAGAAGCACCCAAATTGTCAAGAAGCACCCAAATCGTCAAGAAGCAGGCAAATTGTCATGGTGAATAAAGATTACAGATTCCCTTGATGCACAAAGATTGTTGTGATAGTCGAGGGACCCACTTTATTTGACATACATGTAAATATTACGTTGTAATTGCACATTGTTTAATATAACTATCATTTAAAGGAGGGGGGCAAATATAACAAGTGAGTGTCATATACAAAATTAAGATTATGTTTGATAATATCATTCAAGTTAAATTTGTTGTCACCTGAATAAAATGCCACATGTTGTGACATTCAAGTTTGACCAAACTTCTCTACGAGGAGGGGAGAATTAAACATATAACTTGTAGGAGCCATATCATGTGACTTCCTCATAAAGCTGATGGTGACAGACACACTGGAACCTGTGAGCTGTACATCCAAGTAGGATTAGTAGGTTGACACGCTAACCACTAAACCACAGTCCTCATAAAATTAGAGGTCTCCTTAAAACTGCCAACTGTGCTTCTGGCAACCTGGACAAGGGGACCCTGATTTTAACATTATGGAAACTGCACTCCTTTATAAATGTACCTGATGAAAAAAACTCCATGTACTAGAAAGGCAATATTTTCACCTTTTCTACAATATTCAAACTTAATAATGGACAGAAAACAAAACTTAACCAAAGAGTTAATGGCCTTGGTGATAATGCAGGTACAAGTACTTCAAAACAAATTCTTAATGCTTGATAAATAATATTACATAAGCATGTGTAGGTACAAACATGTATATACAAATTATCCTGGTGAAAAGTTCAACCAAAATAATGGACAAATCACCAGCGAGTATAAAATAAATAACAATAAAAAAACATTTATCAATTATAAGGGAGCTTTTCGAGTATTACCAGTTCATATCTCAATAAATAAAGAAAACAAACATTTTTATCTAAAATTACACAAAATCTCAAACTTATCTTTGACTTCAATAAGAAAAAATGTCTATTAAAAGATGGAAGGTTATTTCACTTCGATGGCAAAGACAGACTCAAACCTGTGAGTGGTACATTAAAGTAGGATTTGGAGACCGAAACGCTAATCACTAAACAACTGCCACAGGGGACAGCCCACTATTAAGCCAAAAAATCAAATTTATAGTGCAAGACTCTATTACATAAAGCTCCAGGCAATGGAGTATCCCACAAGTAACCCAGACGGTCTATTTTTATCATTTAAAATGAAATTAATCTACTCTCAACTTAATGAATAGCACTTTGAGCAACTGACCCATTTTCCTGAAAAGGGTTTTAGTTTGTTTGTGACATCATGGACTCCATTTCAATAGAATTCATTTATTTGTCATGATATCAAAAATGTTCAAATTAATGTGAAATTTGAGCTGAGAGTTTTAATATATATTTGTTTGACATTTGTTGGCAAGATTTGTAAATCAGTGGAGAGACCTATTGATATTTTAATGTTCCTGTTTCTGAGCATCCAATGCTGATGAGTCTGTTTCCTCCACAGCACAAGTCTTTAGGTACATGGAAGACTCGCAGTGATTCGGGTGCTGATTGCTGTGTGTTTAACCTTGTACTCTTCACTCTGTCACTTGTATGGATTTGACAGCATTGTACTCCTCCAGAATATAGCTACACCAACTAGAAAAGTACATGAAGAAGATGTTTGGTCACTAATAAAGTTACCCCAGTGCTGAGAAAAGACAATATGACTATGGTCTGAACATTAGCCTGAGGGTTCAACTAAAATGGAATTTTTAAACAGCTGTTCGTAGAATTATTTCGTCAACAGCGGACACAGTACTTCCTGACAATAGCAGATTGCAAGAGCTTTTGATGTCTTGGGGGTCTGAAGATAGCTGACCAAGTCACCACTCCGAAGAATCATATCGTTATCAGTGGAAATCACAGTATGAAAACAGTCGATGTTGTAGAAATGGAATCCAGATAGATCTGTTTATTTGGACCATCATGTTTGTTTTCCAAACGAGGAATCAAAAACCTCATCTTGTAATGAGGAAAGGAAATCTCTGTAAAAAAAAAAGCAAACAGTGTTAACATAACTTTAATAAAGTTGTTGTTTGTGGTATTGTTTTAATCTTTAACAAGCTAAATAATTTGTTTGATTTTTAAATGTTAGTTCATTCATATAAAATATTAGCTCAACAGGTAACCCCGCCACCCCCACCCCAACCCTTCAACATCACTTACTACAAACACTGACAAGATACAATATGGTCACTTCCAAAATGGTAACAGCAACACAGTCATAATGTGAAAGCTCTGACTTAAAATTTCGGCTCAAGACTATATTGTAAACTTGACTTGTATAATCGATAATGACTGACATGGTTGGAACTCTGACTCCACACAAACACATTAAGCTTACCCAAGTTGTTCTCTCTTGTGAACAGAAGTCTTCCTGGTGTTGACAGCCGGGCTTGGCTTGGCGGAACCCTCAGTAGATGCAGCTGAAAAAAATGATTTTATTTAAAAGGTCATGGATTAATTTGTTTGTTAGTTTATTTGATGTTTAACACAGTATTTTAAGGTATTTCCCTGATACCACAGTGAAGTATTCATACAGTATAGCCAGGCTAACATTGCCATATAAAACTGTGAAGTGTTTTAGGTCCAATGGAAAATTAAAGTTCCTCCATTTCTAAGTGAAGACAGTACAGCTACAGTATGGTTGAAATACATGCAGACTACCCTTTCCCTATAGGGTTATTCCAACACTTTTGAACAGTGAATACCAGCATAAAATGTGAAGTGATTGTTGGGTTAAAAACTTAGTTTTTCTGCTGTGTGTAATTATATGTAAAACAGACTGCCCTCAGTCAGAGAGCAAGGACAAATAGATTTCCATTAAAAAATCACACTTAGAGATAAAACGCTAAAAACATTTAACTGGCATAAGTACGCTTACCCTGAACACAAGATAAGGTTAAAGCTACACACACCTTCCTTTAAGTTTATTTCTTAACACAAATTACATACTTGTACCATTGGCCAGTATTATCGAGAAAAATGGGTACAACCCAGAAACCCCATGACCTCCCACTGGTTTCTGATAAAGCCACCCACCTGCTTCCCATACAAACCCCGGAACCCAGAGACAAACATTCTCTGGAGCATTCCTTTAAGACTATTCAGCTACGCACCTTTAACAAAAATACTTTGAGGCTGTGTTTTTTTCCTTGCCTGCGCCCAGTCAGCTGACGAATCATCTAGCATTTTTGATATCCTTGAGAGCTGTCGGTCAATTCTTGATAAAGGAGCTCCGGGACTGGATGACAGTGAAGAGTTCTCTCCCTTTTCAGACAGCCTCATTCTGTCAGTAGCCTCCATAAGCTCCTGAATGTTCATCTGAAGGGAAAGTTTTCAATTCAGAAGAAAGTTAGAGCCAAAAGTTAAAAATTCTACAAGTGGTATAGCTTTTTACTAAATTTGTGGTCCTTCTAAACTGCACTTTCTGAATTATTAACAAGTGTGGATCGATTTACTGATGATACATGTTTAAAACTGTGCTCAGGGATATCTAAACCAGGCCTGATTTGAGGTGTGGTGTCCTATGCTTTAACACCGATCACTCACCTAAAATCAGAAGGTCTGCTAAACTACATGTATAAGACTGGTGTCTAACAATTTCTACCAGAGCTTCTATCATCCTAGTCTCCTTAAAAGAAGCTGTCTTGAAGAGCTGAGAGCCTATCACCCCCGACTCACACAGGGCTCCCTGAGAGCCTATTCTATCACCCCCGACTCACACAGGGCTCCTGTATTGAAGGATGTCAATTAGCATCATGCTCTCTGTGTCACTTGGTTACATGTACTTGAAAGCAACGAAGTTAAATATATTTACCTCTTTTTTATGAGAGTTCTTTGACAAGAGGAGACAACTGAAGTCTGTAGTTTTCATATATTCCACTGCTGCTTTAAATGTCACTAAACTATAACTGTAACAGTGATAAAAAGAAATCAAATTCATACTATTGGTTTGTTGTGCATAACTCACAGAGAAACAATTTTCATAAAACATTTTAATTTTAAACAAAAGAGAATGTCAAGAAGAACATATCCTCAACATAAAACTGTGATTGGCTAGTTAGTTGATTGGTGATTTATGCCGTGTTTAAGGGTATTTCACTTATATGACAGCTGTGTATTCCAACAATAATTGACACTAGCACAACCAAGATTTAAAGCATTTTGGAAAGTTAATCTTTTCCCAGTGCTACTCTCGAGACAAACTGCCCTTATCCACAGGAGTTAAATTGTGACTTTGATGCTCTTTATTCATTTTCTTGATGTGTACTTCTTAACAAATTAATATTCAGTTGTTCTACTTTAAACCTCAAGCCCTTATAAAACGTAAAATAATTAACATTAAATATGAGCAAAAAACTCTTCAAGCTATGATAAAACTCACTTACCTGCACTAATTAAAAAAACACTTTTAATTAATGTACTCATTGATTGTAGAAAAAATATAAAATAATTCATTTTATTAGTTATCAAAAAAATCATAAATCTATGATAAAATGCACTCGGCTGCACATATTTAAAAAATCTCATCTCATTTAAGTATAATGATGTGAAGTTCATGGTGTGAATTAATAATGAAATACATTCACATACCTTATTTCATCTTTGGAGGAGCTTGACCAGAAGAAGTTCTCCATATAAAAGACATTACTGTGTAACCTTTCACACTGGGCCTGGGCTATAACGGTCACCTAAAATACAAACACATCAGAAATAAAACTGATATTATGAAATTGCATTTTCTATAAAAAGTTCATCCAATTCTAAAACACTTTTGTGTATAACAGCAAAATGTGATGTATGCCAAATATTACCAAAGTTTATTGTCAGAGACACCTAGTGTGACTCCGCTATGGTCAAACAAGGGGAGGCGATCCTGTTTGTAGTAAAGGGAAGGTGTAATCTGAACTACTGAACCACGGCCCAAAGAAGGAACGGATAATAAATTATATCTGTCTGGCCGCTACAATCATAACGACACAGGTGTCCACTGTTATCTAATACAATTATATGTAACTTAATTTTATTTGGGGAAATGTTTTGGGAAATTTTACAAAATTCCGAGGAAACCAAGACAAAACTCCATCCCATGCATCATTATGCCAAATGCATACTTTTATCAATATTTGTAAGAATCTGAAAGTTTTAAAAAACTTTCAATCTGGAATCCACACAGCCTGGAAATAGATGTTGTACCCAGTGGCTGGCTTACCATATAACAAATATGTTTAATGGAATACCTGTTACTAGTGTGATTAGGATCTGATGATCAGTTTTCAAGTTAACTGTTTGAAACACTGTTAAGGCTTACGCGTCTGGTGTCTCCGCCTGCAGGCAGCCATGTCAAACTAAATCACATGTAACATTTTACCACATGGAAAACTTTCAGCAAGGTAGACTAAAATTCATTAATCTGAATCAGATTTCAAGTTAATGGTTGTAAACCAAGTGAAAACACCTGTAAGCAGACTTCCCCTAAACATTCCACCAAATTGATTAAAATGGGACTAATGTGACGGACACACAGACAGGTGAACACGAAAATACTTCCTGTCAAATAATGTTCTTTAAAAAAAAGTTCCATCATGAAGATGGGTCTTAATACTGATGCAGAAAGAGTCAATAACACCATTGTTAAAACTTACTAAAATTGGAATGAGATCATCTGAAGCTAAACATGGAGTGTCTGAAAAGAAAGAAAACAGTGTTTAAACTATTACACCCTAAACTATTATAAAAACAATAGCAGAAATGATCAAGAGCATATACTCCCCTAGATATACTAATTCTTAACATAGAAAGGTTCTGACAAGATAGTAAACAAGATTTTTCAAATTTCCACCTTGTGGATTGACGTACAAGCAATGTTTATTGTACGATATTCACTCCTGAAGATGATACAACAACTATGGAATCATTGACAAAGTCATCAATGGAACTACGGGTTTTTGATACTGTGACAATAAACCAAAACTCCAATATAATGTGACTTTTCATTCTCCAACAAATCTTGTTTGTTTGTTTGGAGTTAAACGTCATACTCAAGGGTATTTCACTTATATGTTGACGGATTGTCCACTTCACACTGTAGCTTGCCTCACTACGGTGGAAAAACCACCCCCCACCCTCCGAGATTGCCAGAGCCACATCGTGTGACTCACTCATATACCTGATGTTCGACATATGGACTCGATCACACACTACCACTAAGCCACGGCCGCGGGCCCTCGAACCAAGCAACATCTGTGACTCGTGGCTGTGATAGGTTGTTACTTATTGTTGGAGTACATCTGTCACATAAGTGAAATAACCATGAGCACAGCATTAGTCACAAAACAATCGGTCTAACAAATAAATTCAACAGACTTCAGCATTCTATAAACAAAGGTTCGCTCACAGTCACAGTACAGAAAACATAATTTGAACAAACTGGTAAAAAAAAAAGTAGGTACAAAATTTAAAAAAAACAAAGGTTAATTGGCAAAAATATATATATTTACCATCGATGGACATGCCAGGGTGTCTGTTTTCTAAAACATGCGAGTTTATACCTTGTGCTATCTGATCCTATAAAATAAAGAATAAATTAAAGTTTAAGTAATAACGCAAACACAGAAACAAATCTGTACATCAAGTTAAACCATACAAGTGATGTATAGAATATAAATTCTTACTACATGTACATGTATTGTCATTTTAAACATATGCTACAACTTGGAAATGAAAGTATTATTTTATGATATTGGAGTACTTTAGATCAGCACAGAAGTGGGATTCGGTCACGTCCCATGGTTTTGGGTTATTTATTTATTTTTTGTTGATTGAGGATTAACACCAGAGATTGATAACAGCCATTTAGAGGGGCACAATATAAGTTCCACAAATTCATTTAAATGTTTACCTCAAAACCATGAACAATGAATAGTTAACATTTGATAGAAATTCAATTTCAATCAGAGCTTTTTTTTTAAAAATACAAAAAGTTTTCATAGCATCGAAGGACTCTCAAATCGTAATTTTATTCAATTATGGAAAAGACTCAATGCTGAACACCTACGGTTATTTCACTCATATTATTCACAATCCGGAGACACAAAACCACAACAGATGTTCTTGACCCCTAGATCCGAGAGAACCAGGGCAACAAGAAACTGCCTCCCAATCACCTATCAATAACATCACCCACTTGATCAAAGAATGAGTCACTTAAAGCATGTTAAATCAGTAATATACTGTACAATGAGTCACTTACAGTACGTTAAATCAGTAATATACTGTACAATGAGTCACTTAAAGTATGTTACATCAGTAATATACTGTACAATGAGTCACTTAAAGTATGTTACATCAGTAATATACTGTACAATGAATAGATTTATTAGAAATTTCAACATGGCCTGATGACAAGGACAATTTGTAACACTTAATAATATTTAGACAAAAACCTAGCAGTATGGTGGACCTACATGTACTCATAAGTCCTAGAATGTACTTCCACAACACCTTGAATGTCATACAATTAGCACCATTATGACATGCAATTGTTTTAGAGTTTGGAGAAAAGTATAAACACGAATTGACTTAAATGAATCAATCAAATTATCAATATGCTCTTCCTTGCCCTTCTTCTCATATATTTGTGTTTGTTTGATTAGGGTTTAATGCCGCACTCAATCAAATATGACTTCCACCTGTAGCCTATAGAATTTTAGTATATTTATATACGATATAATTATAGTATACAAAACTATAGAGTCTGTATGTACAACAAAACTATAGAGTCTGTATGTACAACAAAACTATAGAGTCTGTATGTACAACAAAACTATAGAGTCTGTATGTAC
>JAQQZZ010090509.1:0-17802 GCA_030265115.1 Mopalia vespertina
TCTCGCCTCTTACGATCGACCGAGGACGCCGAGGGAATATTCTGCAGGGCCATGGCCCACCCGCTCCCTCACGGGGCGAAAAGAAAAAGAAGAAAAGAAAAAAAAGACAAAAAAAGTCTTCAAATGAGACAGGAGTAAAGTTTAAAAAAAATATAAATATTAAATTCACCTTAAATTTTCCAACCACCCGACTTTCATCATTTTCGTCATTGCCTGTATTCTTTCCCCTGTAGAGTTCAAACGTATCCAGCCAGTCCTTGAACCCTTTGAAGTCGGACAGATTCTCTAGTTCATTAGGGTATATCTAAGCAAGAACAGAAATCATAAACACCAGTTGAAACACTTGTATGGCCCTGGAATTGAAACTATCCATAAGTTCATAGTAGGAAGGCAGTTACACATACATCATATAAGTTGACAAACCCATTCTTAAGATATCTTGAAGACAAAATTAAGGCATGTACATGTACAGGTTGATGCAAAACAGACAGTCGGAAAACAAACTGAAAATTACATTGAATTCCTTGTAATCAGGTCAGAACTGAAAAGGTCATAATTTTATGGGGAAATGAATTACATTTTTCTGTCATGATTGTTACAGTTATCTTTGATTGTTTTGGTATAAAATAGCACTTTAGGTTATTTCACTCTATGGTAGTGCATAAGCCCATGATAGAAATAGACACCCTCAATGAAACTTGTAAGGAACCATGAGGATAATCAACATATTTGATAATCAACATATTTGATGATACAACTAAGGGAAGGGAACCTAATTAATGCAGCAATTGGTTTATTTGATTAGGGCTTAACAAAATACTTAAGGTTATTTCACTCATATGATAGTGTGCCATCTCCATAAGTGGAGGAAACCACCACTAGCCAAGACAAAACTGGACAATCGCGAGAAACGGATTGTTTTTTTGCCCTCAGGATGACTTGGTAGGTGGAAGCTATGAACTCATGACAAAAATAGGCACATTGTTTTCACCCTGTATACACAAAAAATAAATAAAAGGTGACATAGTCAACTGAATTTTGGCACAAACAATGAAAATAAAAGGACAAATATTATAAATGAAGCTTCTGAATTAATTATTCATCTGTTAGTTTATAACAAATTATGATGTTAAATAGTTTGATGTATTAATAATGGTTATCTGATGAGAACAACATGTACGTTAATAACTACACAATGTTACAGTATTATATTATATTATATGGTTAAACAATCACAATGGCCTGCCACCACAATCCAAATTAATCAGAAGAAAAATTACAATAAAAATACAGTTTAGGAAAATAACAAAAAGTCCATAACATGCCTTTCTTCCTCCAGACAAATAGATAGTTTTAAATGAAAGGGAGGTAAATGTGTAACTTTTTCACAGAAAATATTCAATTGAAAGACGTCAAAGTGCTGTTTCTGTATACATAAAGAAGAATATAGAGTTTCAAGGCCACCAAGAGTGACAATGGATTGATTGGTTTGTTTGGTGATTAACATCGTACTCAAAGGTATATCACCTATAAGTGAACCAATTGTCCACTTCATACTCGGACACTTAAATACGGTGGAAAAAGAGCGAAGAAACAACACAAAGATCTCTCCTCCCTCTCTGCGATTGTTTTGTTCTGTTTGGTTGGGGTTTAATGTCATACTCCAGGGCATTTCACTTTATAAATGACGACGGATTGTCTATATCTCACTCGGCCTTACTCATTTGACTCCCTGATATACCGGATTGTCGACAGAGCTACCTGAACCTGTGACTGGTACATGGAAGGAGAATCAGTAGGCCGACACATTAACCACTGATATCAAGTCACCCTTGTTATATACCTGAGGTTGACAGAGGGAACTGTGACTGGAATATTGAAGGAGGATTAGTAGACACACCCTCTAACCATGCCCCACTAGTCAAACGAGTCACCCTCATTTGACTTCCTCATATAGCTGAGGTTGACAGAGGGACCTGTGACTGGTGTATTGAAGGAGGATTAGTAGACCGACCCTCTAACCATGCCCCACCTCTGGGATATCCAGAGTCACCCTCGTTTGACTTCCTCATATACCTGAGGTTGACAGAGGGACCTGTGACTGGTATATTGAAGGAGGATTAGTAGACGGACCCTCTAACCATGCCCCACCTCTGGGATATCCAGAGTCACCCTAGTTTGACTTCCTCATGCATATACCTGAGGTTGACAGAGGTTAGTGGGTACACCAAAGTAGGATCAGTAGGCCCACACATTACCCAGTGAACCGTGCCCCTCCTCTGCAATATCCAGTCCCCTTGATGGACTAATTCAAATACCTATGGTTTACTAGGGCATTGGAAGCTGTGGACGGTACATCAGCAGCCTAACATGCTAATCTCTACCAGGGTTGAGGGTCCCATAAGGCTGTGTCATGTAGTGGACCGAAAATGGCGCAGCAATACCCATGTAAATTCATATAAAATGTAACCAGAAATTTTACAAAAAAAAATCCAAAAAAGTTATCAGATAGAAAACCTGAATATGTAAAATTAAAAAAACTAAATAACAGTAAATAACTAAAAAGATAAATAAACAATTTATTTTGTCAACCTTTCTAAGACATATTATTTAAGTTCCTGAGTAACACTACATTGTAGCTTGCATCGCAGACAGGTGATGCGGGCTACACAAAGATTCTGTCACCTCTGACATAGTTCTGACAACACTGACAAAACATGCATTAGTTGTTGTATCAAAACCTGTAAAAAAATCTGACACACAACATTTAAATTTTCCCTCGTATCACACAGATCTGATTTGGTGATTTTATTTTTCCTCATATCCCAATCAACCAAACAATATTGCAAGCGACTTGCAAATCAGCAAATTGTCTTGCTTTATCGGTTATTTATGCACTTTTAATTAATTTTGGCATGACATTTAACGATATATCAGTGCGTCAAAGATATAGGAGGTCTTTATTCTTCCGAATCTTGATCATTTATGATACACCAATTGTTTTGATGTGACAGAACCCTAGTGCCATGACAAACAGGACATCATGCTCTTCATTGCCTCTGTCACTGTGTATTCCTTTTGTATAACGGGACACTTTGTATTCATGAGCATCATTTTTATTAACACTTACATAATCATTACGCTTTCTATAAATACTAGTAATATGAATATTCCTGTATTATTCCAATTGAATTATAAGCATATTGACTGCACTTTTTTATATGTTAATTGGAGTATGAGTGTTGAAAACAAGGTGTATATTTTTTTTTTACAAACCACTACCTATATTCATACAGTGTGCTCCTCGGTTTTTACGTTCACACTCCAATGAATTAAAGTCAGCCCAATGGGTGAAGAGGCCACTTGCCAGTGAACAGAGACAAATACAGGACAATCCTGGGGCGCTATACAGAGAAATCACCAACAAATCAGCTTACTGCTACCCTTAAGCTCTGAGATCACCAAGGCAACAGGAAGCACCTTCCAGCCACCCAATCCTGGACATTTCAATTGTATGACAGCATAAAAGCATGACACCAAATCATAAATTTGCAACAGACCATTCAAGAGGTGTGATGCTCTCTTAGAAAATGAATTGTTTTCAACGGCTAAAAAAAGACTTTTCTTTAAATATAGTGCCCTTAGCCAGGGGGTCTTCTCAATAAATACGCCAACACAAAGATAAAACAGATATGCCAGTGTGATCAATTTTGAGAAATAATACAGATGTGATTTTAAAAAGATACATAGAAGATTTTTTCAATCATAATTGTCAAGCTTGCATTAAAGCACAGCATGCAGTAATCAAAGATATTTATTGTACTTGATCTGGTAAATCATATATGTTTCACTAATAATGCTAATTTAGCTTTTCAAATTACATTGACGAACATTTATTCCTGGTAATACAAGAGTTTGAGTTATGTTTGTACAATAACAGAGTGATCTCCCTTGTTTATAGTGCAGATAATGCATTTGGATCTTTACTACATTTGTAATACAGGGATGTTATGTAGGACAGTTGTGGGACGTGTCATGTAAATTATTTAAGCTAGACGTCACCTATTTGTATATATATACTTATGTCCATATTTTGGACAACAAAATACCTATATACTTATGTTTCTAGATTTCAATTTATCTTGATGATGATTTGATCAATATACCAAAACATTTATTTATTTTTTTTATCTATCCTATGTTAGATCAACAGGATAAAATCCCAATTACAGATCATTGACCAGTATTATTGTGGGAGGAAAACTGGGTACTAAATTTACCCAGAAAACCCACGACTAAAATCTATTGAATAAGATTTTTCTCCTCAAATTTATCTCTCCAAATTTGCAGCCTGATATGAATATCATGCATAAGAAGTTGTAACAGTAACACGTATAAAAACCATGCTACAGGTTAATGTTTATGAAATATTAGGAAAAGGTAAGTAGATTATTAAAAGATAATGCATTATTAGTTTAATATTGGACATTAAAAGATTAATGACTTGGTGGAATAAGATCATCCAAAGTCCCGTGCAAATTTTTCTGTTACCCGAATTTTTTCAATGTGTTCATTATCGTCATCTAGTGGCTCGATGTAATCATCATCGTCATTACGAAACATTTTGTTAAAACGGCTCGCTATCTGAAAAAATATCAGCACAACAAAATAGCACAAAACTATAAAACAAAAAAAAGCAAAACAAAATATAAAACACATAGATTAGACAATAAACATGTGGAAATAACAAAAAGAACCACGATAGCATTTAGACTAGTACATGTAGAGGGGCTAATTCACAAAATGTAGTCCGACGGGAAAAAAGATTGCATTTTTACGACATTTTTGTCGTTCAGCATTTGTAAAAGTAGACTGTTGAATAAAAAGGCACAATAACAAATAATGGAAAAAATTATATAAACTTTATGTACAAAAATAATGCACGACACAGACTGATGTAGATCAAAACATTAAGATTGCTATAAATAAAAGCGAATGGAGCTTATAAATCGAACATATGAATAATACTGATTTTTCCCATCAATTAATACCCTTTTTTTCATAGCAGTTTTCATACTTTTGATTTCAATTATTTTCAAATGTTTGTATGAACACTGTTTTGATTCGAAGAGATAAATTGTACATACTCTCGGTGGCGATAAATAACATTTAACATTCGTTTGGATACAAGCTGAATATAGCCAGTGATCTTACAACAAAGGAAAATCAGTAGTCTAACACGCTTATCACTGAGCCACAGCCAAGAGCCAATAATGTTTTGATCTAACCTTTCAGAGAAGGAGGGGGGAATAGAACAAAGGGAGGCTACTCCTACGTTTTAAGTAAAAAGGGTTTGTAGGAGTTATGGGAACTGACTCTTCAGCACATGAACAAAAAAACACTATTTGAAGAATCTAAATGTTGCAAATGTATTTTAGATAACATATTGTTGTGGCCCAAACTACATCCAGACCAGAAACCAAAAAAAAAAAATCCCAAATCCTGTTTGTCCTTAATCCAACATACATGTACTGTACTTCTCCAAAAAATAAATTTGAAATGATTTAAATGGAATGAATTTATGAAGCAGACCCCTGTGAATGACAAAGTTATGAACTTACACTAAACTGGATCTTAGAATTTCTCTGAAATGACAAAATTGTCTACTTCTCAAGGTACAGTTCAAAATTGTTTAGAACTCACCTGTATACTAAAGGTATCATGTAATATAATACACAAAGAAAAGGTTTGTAATGTTACCTGAATCACCTTATAAAGGCTCAATTACACCCGTTCTAATTTCCATAGAAATAACATTAAAACATTACATCAAAACATATGCATAATTGTTTTTTTTTGGCCATACATGTATGTCCTAGCAGGTCAAAAATTCTAATATATGAATTTCAAGAAACACAGCACAAATACTGGGACAGTCTCGTTTGGTCGACTGGAACATTAATAATCTATTTATATACCTTTAACTGTGCTGTGAATGGGCCAAATTTGCCCTTTTTGCGCTGCCCTTTGGGGGAGAGTTTGTTAGCTTTTGATGCACCCACAAATCCTTTCTTCTCCTCACGCTCTTTTTTCTCCATCTTCTTCAACTCTTTCTCCATCTTCTTGGCTTCCTTTTCATTGTCTGGGGAATTACCTAAAAACAAATCAGTAATTCGGTATTTCTTTGTTTGTTTGTTTGATTGGGAGTTTAACACCATTGTTAAGGCTATTTCAGTCATATGACGGCGTGCAGCCCAATGGGTGAAAATAATCACCCACTAGCAACGCACAAAGACAAAACAGGACAATCACAAAAAGTGATACAAAGAAATCACAAACAGATCAGCTCTGTATTGCCCCTTAGCTCTGGAGCACCAGGGCAACGGGAAGCTCCATCCCAGCCATCCTCATCAGCACTTTGACATTTGTTTGTTTGTTTGATTTGTGTAAAACTTTGTTTAAAGATATTTCATTTATATGATGGGAAAGCGAAAGAGAACTTTGTATGCATCGTCGGACTCACTCATATTCCTGACAGAAAGGCTCTATCCTGTGAACGGTACATTGAAGTAGGATAAGGACAAGTAAGCCCACACATGCTATCCACTAAGCCACTGCTGCGGGCCAACTTGCTTTGAAGATCTTTAACTTGACCTTGATTTTGACAACATTGGTTTCTACGCTTTGAAGAAATGCCATCTTACCATCACCTGACTGTGTTCCAGTACCGTTAGGTATAGTTCCATAGGGCGTGGTATCGGGCTGGTGGGTGGGGATGGTACCCCGGTCACCAGACTCTGTTGGCTTATTATCCAGGTCTAGAGGGTCACCCATCTGTTCTTCACGATTCTGATCATGTTCCTTTAAACGTAAAGCAGAAGAGAAAAACAGGAAATCAGACCAGACTGGTTGTAGAGTTGTAGTCAAATAGATAGATTGGTGTTTAATGTTGTGCTATAGATTCTTCATGGATATGAATGCCATGTAATCAAACAGGAGCAAAACAAACGCAGCTTTAAAATAAGAAATTTTTTGTTCTGTTTGAAAGTAAATGTTCCTCCATTGTTAATTAATAAATAGATAGAGGACAAATTAACGTAAGTAATTAGTCATAATTAATAATTGGGAAAAAAGAGAATACATTCAACAAACATGACAATAAATGTAACAATGGCTCAGGAATGAATTTTCTGACTTAGAAATAAATTTGAATAGTTTTTAATCTACATGTTACCAAGTTATAACATCAATTTGAATAACATTATTAAAATTGTCTATACATCTGTGTATTGAAAAACAATTCTTGGTGCATAAAGCCCTTGTGACATGGTTTTTAATGAAACAGAAGAATTGGTATTTGTTAAGATCAGAAGGTTAAACCAGCACCATATATAGCATTCATATAGACCCTATAGAAGTAGGTAAATAAATATTTAAGAAACCATCCCGAAAATAAATAAAGCCATGCATGATTACAAACTGACTTATATAAAAGAAAATCTTTAAAACCCGTAGTAGGACTAGTATCGGCTTGATATAAACTTTTGTGTTTAAAATGTAAAGTTTACTGATTGATTGGTGTTTAACGCCATATTCCATGGCATTTTACTGACGTTGATGTGTGACGTCACAGTATGACAACCCTAAAAAGTTCATTGGTTTGCTCTGCTGAAAATATAATCTTCCTCCAAGGCAACACGAATACCCTCATAAAATACTACCATTATGGTTTCTTTGTTTTTTCACTAAAACTCGAAACATGCCAAACTTGATATCTTCTCCCTGATATGGAATATTTTCATCCAAAAACATAGTATCTTCTGCTGAAAATTTATCATTTTCTCATTAAAATAGGACTGACTGTCGAATATATTTTAACATTCCAGCCACATTAATGAACAAAACCAGCCTCAAATGAATCATGATATATATGCTGAGAGATCATTGCTGGGGGTTGATAGAAATGACTTTCCCAAAACCCAAACATGCAAATAGGAATATTTTCTCTGCAATATTGAATATTTGTCCCGATGAAATTGAATCCTCTTCCTTTTGAAATTGAATAGTTCACCCTTGAGATTGGTGTATATTTAATATTTGTGAACAAATTTGAATATTTTATTCAATCTATGGGTTGCTAAGTGGCCCATGATTTGACTTCTATAAACCCTGAATGGGCGGAGGAAACTAGCATCGGCATCAACGGCAACAAACAAAGACAAGCTGTAACAATCACAAGACGTTATACATAGTGCTGCCCTCAGTTCAGAGAGCGCCTTTCAACCAGTAGGCACCATATTCAAACGGAGGACTGAGAAGTCAATTAATTAGTAAAAAATAATCATTATTAAATTTGCCTACACTGCTGCTACAAATACTGTATTGAAGCAATATCTAAAGCAAACCATGTTCGCCCAATGCGCTTAGTCCAGAAAGCTAGTAAAACGTTTGTGTGTGTGAATTGGGTTCAACACCATACTTAGGGTTATTTCACTCATATGAATCATGCCAGCGTAATGGATGGAGGAAACCACCCTAGACGTCAAGGCAAAACATAAATACTAACATTTGCAAGACCCAATACAAAGATATCACATGATGGTTGTGCCACACCTCCCAAAGAACCAGGGCAACTGGAAGCTTCGTCCCAAGTGCCGGTGCTTGTGAGAAAAAACAACAGCACGGGTTCGTTCTTTGACTATTTGAATTCAAAATAATTTATATATCTTTTTAACAATTAAATTCAATGAATAATATTGACTAATCGCATTGTTTGAACGAAGCTTTAATTAGTTTTATCCAAAACCTGTGTAAGTTGTCTATCTAGAGTAGTCTGAAGATACCTCATTCACGGGTTCTGTATAGAAATCTACTACTTTTGTCAAGAAACTTCGGGTGTCCTTTTCAGCCTTCACTTTTTTCTCAGATTGTTTAAACAATGATTTTGGTCTCTCCTCAACCTCAACCTCAACTTCAACCTCAACCTCAACTTCATCTTCCTAATATATTTTATAAATCAAATAATAACCAAATTGTGTTGGATAACGAGTCATTTGAGTAATGCTTCCCATACACAAGGCTCCATCAGTCCGTTCGAGGTATTCCACCATAATGTAGGTTATTTCACTAAAATGATGCAATGCCAACCCAATGGGTGAAGGAATCGCCTTGAACATTACTCATCAGACAATGGCTAGACAGGTCAATTGAATTGATTGATTGATATGATGGCGGTGAATCCCAACAATAATGGACACTAGCACAACCAACATGTGAAGTGTTTCCATAATGTTGGAAAGTTAATTTCCTCCAGTGATAAGTAAAGAACAGCATCGCTACTCTTCAAACAAACTGCCCTTAGCCAAAGGTTCCCGGTAATTAGAAAGATGTAAAACAAGGACCTCTCAACAGGATGACTCCATGTTTCCCATTGGCTCTCGGAGCACAAGGGATACAGGAAGCTGAAGCCAATTAACCAATTCATTTCTGCTGGAGAACCAACGATGCAACAAGATCAATTTTAAGGTACACAATATGAATGTATGCCTTGAAACAGCTTTATCTTACAAATTTTATATTGAAATGATTTTTATTTAGGAATAAACCATTTAAATGAATGAATTCAAAATCAAAATGAAGCTACATTTAATGGATAAAGGAATAATAGAACCGTAACCCTTCAAAAAATATATATAAAAAACATTCATAAACATTTTTATTACAGAATAAAACCAGTAAACCATATTAAACGTAAAATTAACCCACTTTTTAACTTATGAACCAAACAATTGTTTCAGTTTAGTTTTAAACTAGTCATGATATTTAAAAAAAACCCTACAAAACCAGAACCTGGACTAATTCTAGGACTTCAGGAACTAAATATATTTTTCCACACTCATTGAAATGAGACCATACTGTTAATGATATGAAACCTACAGAACAACTTCTCTACTATAATTGGATTGGTAAGAACTTTTTATATAGTTCTTGACTGTCTTGTGTAATGCAGTTCTTAAAACAAAATAATGTGTGTTCGTCAAGTGTCAGACTAATGACAAAAGCAAAGACACACTCAATGTTCTGCCCATTTCATATCATTAGCTTGAGGACTAGATTTCAGCAAGCTGTGTAAAATATTTCATGAAACTATTAGTCCCAATAGAGAGTCATCAAGAATATATATATATACAGAAGTGCAGAAATGAATGACATTGAAGTGTTCAAGAAATAACTTCAAATTCTGAAATATGATTTTAAAAAGAGCAACATTGTTGACAAAAAAGCGGGAGACAATCTTTTGTTTCTACACAGTAATTTGTTCAAAAGGCGTAAAGAAGAAGAGTATTACAGTCAATCAGGGACAAAATTGTTCGTTCTATTGGAGTCAAAGTAAAGGTGTCATCCCAGTGGGTGAAGGTAGACAGTCACGGTAAATCGACACCTGTTCAATCAAGAGTCGCTCAAACCTGCCCTGTTTTAAGCAAAGAACCCCTTTTTCAAAGATCAATCCTAGACTACACATTACGTCAGAAGATGGTCCCTTTCCAGCTAATGGAAATGGTTGAAGGTTCCTGACAGTTACCCACCATGATGTCACAATAAAGATTATTTAATTGGGTCTAAACCCGACTGGGAAGTATGGCCTGGTCCATTGGCCATTGTTATCAGCCACTTTAGAAACTCAAGCTCAATTTAATACAAATTTAAATCCGTTCTACCAGTCTTTCAGTTTGATATATACATATCAAAAACATAATTTAAGCAGACAAAAATTTGGGATCAAAGCAACTTCAAAGAATACTTATAAGAGGTTAACAGTATAATAAGTCACCAGATATTCATAAAAGAACGGAAGCGTAAAGTTGAATAATAAAAAAAACAAAGGGAAAATAAGAATTCCTGTGAATGATTGTTTACCTGGCGACTCCCAGATCCAGTGTCCTGTTCAGAAATAAACAATCAGGTCAGATCACTACTTCACTACAAAGCTCACAGAAAAACAAAATAACCTCTTCAACAATATGGCGGGTGAACAACAAAAACAGTGTACCAGCATGCTACCAACACAAGCTCTCTAAGCATGATAATGGATGGCTTCTATGGCATCACTTTCAAAGTCTATTCAATATTCTAGGACTTTCAAAAAGCAGAGCGATTAAGGCCATGATCATTGAATGATATGTGTTCAATGGCTGTTCAGAATGCAACTGGGGAATTTAGGAACTGAAGTACTGCCTGGATGACGGCATAGCAAATCCTCATACTTGCCACTTGCACAACGAAGACAGGGCAAGCACATGCGGCTAAACTAAGACATCGTGAACAGAGCGGCTTCATGTTGCCTTTAGCTCTAAGACCACCAGGGCAACACGAAGCTCCTTCCTAACCACCAGCGGATTCAAGAAGTATGGGTATCCAAAAATGAACTGACCTTGAAGCCATCAACTATCATGGTCAGGAACTAGTGATAATATTCAGTCATTGTCTTCGCAACAAATACAAACTTTTTGACATTCAGCTAAGTGAAAACTTTTGACTAAAGCCACGGGAGTGACAACAGGCCTACTTTTCTGCTAACAAACAAACGACTCTATGGGAAGTCGGCATTCTTACAAAAAGGGCATCGAAGAAGGGGATATCAATTTGGAGGCAAGGTAAGTGCTAATGTGTTTTCACTTGTGAGGAATT
Source organism: Mopalia vespertina (assembly GCA_030265115.1). Classification (NCBI taxonomy): domain Eukaryota; kingdom Metazoa; phylum Mollusca; class Polyplacophora; order Chitonida; family Mopaliidae; genus Mopalia; species Mopalia vespertina. The sequence goes on from JAQQZZ010090509.1 coordinate 11,689, forward strand.
TGTAAAGGAATTGTAACCAAATAAAGGAAATTTGCTCTACAGCTAAAACGTAAAGGTAGCATGTCGTAACTGTAAAAACTTCTTAATGACTCTTATAAGTGTTTTACTATGATAAAAGCAAAATAATAAATAATTTATCAAAAAATGAAATTATTTTACGAGCAAATTATGTTATTTCAACAAATGAAACTTGGTGTATACTTTTTAAGACAAAATTTTTGTTTAAACATTTATTACAGATTAGTGAAAGAAAACAACACTTCAAACAAGGCTAAAACTACGCCCAAAACAGGAAATAAAGTGAACTAATTGTGGGGTAATTACTTCAATAAGAGTTTCCAAAGAGGCAAAGTATTTACTCCACCAATCAAGTGCATCCATGTCCATTTCACTCTCTTCACCTCCTCCTCCCCCATCTTTACGTTTTTTACGTTTGTTTGCCTCCGTCTTCTGGTCTTTGGAAGATACCTGGAAAGGAACAAATGTTTAATTCAACAGTCTAAGAAATTTGGACAAGCATTTTTCAACAGATATTTCCAAATGTTCAGTGCCAAAACTGATTTCGAATAAATAAAACTGAGAGTGCCAAAGTATAAGATTTGAGAACATTTCATCTCGAAAATGACACAATAACCAAGTGAAAATTCGCTTTCAATATTCGAGTCATACATTTCTCACATGCAATCCTTCTTCAAATCACAAAATAAAATGTGCTGAGAACATAGTTGGTTTTTTTTTACCGTATCTATGGTGACTAAAGCATCTTTGTTTATTAATGGCTTCCTCTCGTCAAGCGTAATGGCCACATCTTCTGCTTTCACGGAGGCTTGACCAACTGTCTTTGGACTACCATCAATGGCTCGACCTGGTGTAACAAGGAAAATAACATTTATTGGTTTTTAATGCCAAACTAAAGAAGATTTCCCTACTAATATGATGAGGGTGCAGGCCTGTGCTGTAATCTTTTCTAGAATAACCTTAAAATGCGTCCTCTAAAATTTTAGAGCTGTTATGTTACTAAAATAGTATTAAAAAACACATCGTGTGACTCACTCATATACCTGATGGTCGACAGATGGACTCGATTGCGTGAAGAAAGAGAAACTCACCTGGGAAAAGCTTGTTGAGGGCAGCTTTGGCACTTTTAGTTGTGGGAATGTACATGAATTTTTGCAATGAGTTGATGACGTGAGTTCCAACCAAAACAAAACGACCAAAGTTACGACAATCATGACAACGTATTGTGATCGGTGGACAGTACAACTCATTCTCAGGCAATTCCTGGCAAAACAAAATGTATTCATGTTTATGTATATGGAATTTATGTACAGTATTTTATTGAGGGCCACAGAGGAGAGCAAAATTTTAATTGGACTGTAATGTTTTTCTCTTTAAATAAATATTATTATTATTTGTAGATTCATATTATATGCATATTAACTTAGAAGGGGCCATGGGCTACAGTAATATTGAATAAAAGTGTGTCTTTTCTCTTTATCAAAAAACATATGCTTGTTTGTTTGATTGGTGTTTTACGCCATACCCCAATCAAATGTTCCTCTATATATTCATATAAAGCATGTACAAATAGAAGAATTTGGAGAAAACTCAGAAATGATGAACAATTCATGTAGACTATAAATTTTAGTTTATTGAAACCATCTTCACCTTCACCATATTCTACAAAGTGAAACATATCCATGGAAATGTTTAAAAACAATACAGATACCTCTACATTTCCCACCTTGTACTTACCACATCAAAGTATTTGACTGGGATTGAGAAGTTTGGGTTTTTCTTATAATTGTGGATAACGACAGACTGCAGCACCTGACCTGCACACTCTATATCAATACGAGGCTGATCGACAGAGGTCAACTGAACACGCTTCAGATCACGTACACCCCAAAATAAAACCTGTAATGTAAACATATATTATTTTATTTTCATGTACCAAACAAGAGTATTTCACCAATATAATGTTACAAAATTGAGATTTATTCAACAAAGTACATGTAGGACAATCTGTTCTTCAAATCTTTGTGGCAATTTCCTTTACCACAGTTGCAATTTCTGCACAATGCAGCAGAACACTGGCTTTGTCGCTCTTAATGCATACACTTCACTTCGACCTTGACGAAAATTATGTGACCTTGTGACACGCACCTGTATGAAATGTTGATAATGCTGTCAGTCATAACACACATATAGTTTGAAAACTGAAATATACCATTTACTTATTTGAATTGCATATTTTGAAAAAGACAATTTCTTAAAGTGATAATATGAACTATTCTGGAAAACAAAGGAAATAAAACAACAGATCCTCCATTAACCGAAAAATCAGTTTTAAAAACCAACCTCGACCCTATGCTTGCTGAGTATTGGTCGAATGCCTTTAGGAACAGGCATGATTGGGCCCCGATCTTGTCCGGTGTCTGGGATCTCCATGGGAGGTAAATCTTCTCCAGAAAGGTCACCAAAGGGAGCTAACTGTTGATCAAGTACAAATATAATTAGACTTGGTTTTTTTTGATGTTTCAGAGTATTCACCAGCATTTGTATACTTTTGAAAATAATTTTTTTTTTGCACATTATATAATTAATACCAACTGTATCCAAAACGTTTGCATTTTTCCAGTGTTTTTATTTTTCGCCCGCCAGCCCCATGACCTAGCTTGTTTGAATCCGTTGGGTGTATACACTTTAATCTCTCTATATTCATTAATATTATAAACATGTGTGAACATCCCATGCTAAACAGATTGCACTTTCTCGCCAAACAACTAATATTTATCATGAAAGTATTATTGTGACCAAATAGTTTATTTACAAATTATCAAAATCAATTAAACCGTTTTGATTAACAAAATGGATACTTTTACTTTTTAACATGATTTTTTAAAACATGTGATTTGACTGATTGCGTGTTATTAAAAGCTGTGCTGAAGGGTATTTCTGTAATTGATGGCAGTGCAGTTCTAACAGAGTAACACAACAGAAAACAAAAGGCTATGTTTCTTTATTTTCTTTGATCAGGGTTTTATGCCTGTGTGTTGCCTCTTTGATCTTTAAGCACCAGAAAATTATCTCCAAACTGTAGACGTGTCATAAATCTTTTGTTGAAGCAACATTGTTACCCTTGACTTTAATGTACTCAGCAATATCCAAATTCTATAAGGGTGTTTCTTTGAATTCAACTTTAAACAGTACACATTAAGGGTTTCTTTGATTGGGTTTAATGACATACTTAAGGTTATATCACTCCTACATGTATGACGGCATGCCAGCCCAATGGGTGAAGGAAATCACCCTTGATGACCATGCCAACAAACATTTGTACAAACTTATTTATTAAAAACGTGAAAGGTTTCCATTTCATTTCTTACTTTCTAAAGTAAACTGCTGAAATTCATTCAAAATTTATAAGGAATAGTTGTTCTATATCGCACTTAAGGTTAAATCATTCACAACATGGTATGTCAGCCGAATAGGTGAAGGAAATCACCACAAATGCCATTGACAACAAACCAAGACAAAGACATCACAAACATATCAGCTTCGTGTTACCCCCTAATTAGCACCAGGGAAACAGGAAGCTCCCTCCAACCAGCTGCCAGATTCTTTTAACCTGAAGTCCAACATTTGTGATGAAAATGAGGAAGGAAAAAACTTTAATTTATGAAAGAGATGTGTGTCAACAACAACAAAATGTGTATAAATTTAAAACATGAAAGTGAATTGTCACTTGAATCGACATGCATCACACTGAATCAAAATCATCACAGGCAAGAACACAAATCCCCATAAAATGAAGGGGAAATAGAAAACAATAGGAAAACTGATACAGTGTCTAAAACTCATATGTGGGTTGTCTTGAATAAATTAGAAACATGAACATCTGAGCTACTCCATGTAAACATTTACTTTTATGAGCGATCGGCCCTTAAGCTTGAGACTTTATCAAGTGAACACAAATGAGACTTTTTGCATGAGGGCTGTAAGCTTGTGAAAGTAAATGTTTACGTGCTGTAGCTTAGAGTTCGCGTTTTTAATTTATTTAACAAGAAAACTGTTTGAAACAATAATTGTGTTCATAAATGATATACAATGATCATGACGTGCAAATTTTGTGACACACAAAAGGAAAGATGCTAGGTCAGCCACTGTGGAAAATCTTGTGTTTTAAAAAATTGTGTCGCGATTCATTTGACTATTTGTGGATCTGTGAAGCAACATAAACAGGTCAAAGTGACTTATGTATTATGGCTGTACCAGCAACTTTCGGCTCCTCAAATGGGGTGGAGTTCGGAAAGCGATCCGCAATTCTCTATCGTCAAAAGGGAACTGGGATAATAACAACAACAACACTAATTAAATGACCAGCATTTAGAATTTGAGGATAAGATTATTAGGATCTTTATAAGCACTGTTCAGAAGCGATTTTAAAAACGTATGATACTCGTCTGGTCTGTCAATCAAATTGTCCCGCTGGCAACAAAGAAGACACCCTAGAGATTTGCTTGATTTGGGTTTAAGGCCAAACTTAAGGTTATTTCACTCACATGTCGGCATGCCAGCCCAATGGGTGAAGGAAACCATCCTCAACGCCACTCACAACAAACAAAGACAAGACAAATACAGGCTGTAATACAAAGACATCTCGAACAGATCAGCTTCAAATTGCCCCTTAGATGTGAGAGCACCAGGGCAACAGGAAGCTCCCTCTCAACCCTCCACTCTGAGAGCACCAGGGCAACAGGAAGCTCCCTCACAACCCTCCAGAGTACAATCACAAGACATAACACGAAGACAACACAAGAAAAGATTGCACCCTGTTGCCCCATAGCTCCAAGCTAAACAAAGACAAGACTGTTCGATCAGAAGACTGTCGAACAGGGACGCAACTACATTGTTTGATTGGGGGGTTTAAGGCTATACTAAAGGCATTATAAGTCATGTGACAGCAGCACAATGGGTGTATAGGAAACCACTCTCAAAACCATTGGCACCAACTAGGACAGAAACAGGACAATAACAGAAGGCAATACAAAGGTTGATTGATTGATTGGTGTTTTACATTCTGCTTGAGGGTATTTCACTTATATGACGGTGATGTATTGGCACTAGCACAACCAAGATGTGAAGCGTTTCCATAATGTTGGAAAGTTAATTTTCCTCAAGTGGTTTAAGTAAAGATAGCATTGCCACTCTTCAAACAAACTGCCCTTTATAGCCAGAGGGCCGCCATACAAAGACATCACAAACATGTTACCCCTTAGATCTAAGAGCACCTGGGCAACATAAAGCTTCCTTAGGACCCTGTGCGACGCAATAACATATCAACTTCATGTTATGCTTTGCTCTGAGAGCATCAGAAAGCATCCTCCTAAACACTAATAGGTGAACGAAACCCCCCACCAATGTCGCAAACATAAAATAATGATAAGACAATCAGAAGTTTATTTCACTTATATGACGGCTAACCCAATGGATGTACCACCCTGGACGCCGCTGACAGTCTGATGACTGATCAATAACCATCAAGCTGTTAACAGCACCACCACGGTCAATCTAAACATGACTTAACACAAGAAAAATTTAATATTCTGTACACATACCAACACATATACATCCTGGTGGAGGCAAAGCAAATTTTTCTCTCTTCATTTATTCAATATATATTTTGAACAAATGCAGAGAGAAAAATTTGCTTCCCTCTACTCATATTCGAACCCAGGACCTTTGAGTACATTTACATATAGATGCAAATCACAAAAAATACAAACATTGTAAAAGACAATGACAAAACAAAGGGACAAGACTCATGTACATGAACAGATAAATAATGACTTTCGGATGAAACCCTGTGGAAAAATATTGCAGATTAGTAAAGAAGGATACAAGCAGAAAGGAGAATCCAAAAACATCAAAATATTTAAAGAGGAATTAAAAAACTATCAAAAGCTGCTTTGCTGACTTGTTGAATAAACTTGATTGATTAAAGTTTTAAATTGAATTAAAGTGGACAACAGTTAGACAGAATAAAATATAATACACTTTGTATAATCTACAAATCTTTAAACAATTTGGTCCCTACTTATTTAAAGGATT
>JAQQZZ010090520.1:0-17801 GCA_030265115.1 Mopalia vespertina
TTTGAATAAATAGCGGACACCCATATGTTTGGCAAACAATGTTTAACATATGCAATACATGAGAGATTGGTTTCCCCTCCTTTGAATAAATAGCGGACACCCATATGTTTGGCAAACAATGTTTAACATATGCAATACATGAGAGATTGGTTTCCCCTCCTTTGAATAAATAGCGGACACCCATATGTTTGGCAAACAATGTTTAACATATGCAATACATGAGAGATTGGTTTCCCCCTCCTTTGAATAAATAGCGGACATCTATATGTTTGGCAAACAAAGTTTAACATATGCAATACATGCGAAATTGGTTTCACCACAATTGAATATATAGCGGTCACCCATATGTTTTGCATATACAAGTTCCATGAAGCGATGTTAGCTCAAATTCATCTTAATCGTCATGGCGACCTGTCCTGAAGGTATTGTGTCGTCATAGTAATTATAATCTACTTTGGATAAAATTGAAACTTGGATATGCTAAATACCTCATATGAGCACAAACTTTTTTTTCTCTTTGCTTTATTTGCTATTTTTAGATTTTGCAAACACGATTTCCTCTCTATCCTGGTATAGGCCTAACGAGAACGGATGTTTACCAGCTAGATACATGGGTCTGTGGTTCAACCTGATACCATGTTATGAGGCATGCTTTTTCTCGAGATGATTAAGTTTAATTGCTTCAATATTCGGGTATAGACAGTCTGGAAAAATTCTCAATGGAGATATTTCCAAATAAACGCCTGGTGGGAATCATATGTGTTACTCTATTTGTAGTTCGTGGTAAAATCATGAGGGTATTGAACGAAAGAAACGTATTTTCTTTCGATGAATACAATCAATTATTAAACTGCTTTTCCGTGATTATATGATGGTACCTCTCAACCCACAAAACGTGTGTATTCAATGTACTTTGAGCCGTGTATATTTACACAATGTTGAAGCTTTGTCGATGACATTTCCAAGAAGAGAAAAGCCGTAGTTTCTCTAAAAGCTTGTTAAGAACATAAACAACGAGCAAATATAGCCGAATTTACTGCCAATTCCTCATCAGCTTTAATCGCAACAGTTTCAACTCAAGCAAATATGAATGTTTCTCTTCCAACTTGTTTCGTCTCTATGTTGTCGGCCATTTAAAGAAACCCCTATGCCCAAACATTAGGTATTTTTTTTATGTTTTGACGTAAACACATGATTTCACCTAACTGTTTTCAAGAAGTAAATGTGTCCACCCCAACATGATTTGTTAGTTATAAGTCCAAGCTAAACAAAATAACCCGGAAAGTGCACAATATGACAAATATTTAAATAAGTATGTGCTGAAGATGAATGTAATTGAGAACTCCGACCCAGCATAGAACCGCGGGACCACGGAGGGACTATAGTGCGGCTATCCCCTCTTCCCAGTTATCACCCTCCCATCTTAGCATGTCAAACATCGATGGAAATATTACGTATAACAGTGTTATAGCGTGTGTCAGGGGACTGCCAGTAATACAATTTATTTGGCGAACTAGATTTCATACACTTATCAAACATTTACCAATTCGTTGACATTTTTTACTTACAGGAGCCCAAACATTAAGAATGATACAAAAATAGACACCACGAAACGCAAGAGTCCGCATCACCTGTTTTTGTTACCGAACAAAAAAATGCCCCTGAATTTTAGCTAGGCCTGTACACCCCCAACACCCCCACACCCCGAACACCCCCATATATCTCCCTTAGTCGCGACACCCACCAGCATGCGTGATATGTACTTTTCAAATGTATGGTACCAAATGGTTTAATTGACGACGTCCAACTTCAATACTTCGTCAACATGTTTGCTGCCGACTGATTACATTGTTTGCTAAGAATTTAGTATTGGTAACGGTGTCACTCAAAGTCAGATATAAAGGTTAATATTTATTTTCTCCATAAACTGGATTTTGTACAGAAAATAAGAGCATAGCAGAGTTTTTTCGAAACAAATGGTAGGCCAGATGACGTATGACTTCATATCGGACAAAAATGACCACTGCTCTGAAATATCTTTTATAAAAATTAATTGCCAGTATTGTTTTCCTTGTCTAATGACATTGATACTGGAAATAACAATATGGTGGACAATCTTAGAAGCAAGTTGTGTGCTTAAAAACGGATGACTTCATATCGGACAGAAAAGACATCTGCGCTGGAAAAAACAAATCATATACATAGTATATGATTTATCTTTTAATTTATAGACCATACGTTAGTTGTAGCTTTACGTAAACTCATTTTGGGTTATTTGAACGCTATTTCAAATTGGACCATATTGAAAAGTTACGTTTAATACCGTTGCTTTTTTTGGCATGTATTTACGGTAACTATATCCGCTATATGTAGTAAAGATACGTGCGGTTAAATATGTAATAAAGGTAGCGTTTGTCAACCTGACCAAACATTCATGATTTATTGGTCAATGCTGGCAATTCAACACCTCGATTAAATGATTTTTCAAGCCTCAATAGCGGATAAATTATAGCGGGTGCGCAGGGTTCACTGTTCTATGTTAACAACTGAAGTATTAATCATACATGAGGAGTCAATGATTAAAAGATAGAACAGGATTCTTCTACTAATTATATTGATTGGTCTAAATATTTCTAATTTATGGTGGAATGAAGGTTCCTGTTGCTTGGTAAATATTGCAGTCCGATTCCAAGAAGTAAAAAAGGATCAAGTATCATGCATAACAAAATTGTTTTGGGTCATCAATTTCCTTGATTTAGGTCGATTATTTTGGAAATGTTCACATTTCTTTTCAGAAATTTTTCTATGGTTGTTAATGTAACTAAATTGATTTGGCCTATCGACAAACCGTCTTTCTGTTATATTTTTTGTGAAGATTTTTTTTATAGTTATTAGTAAGCATATTATGCTAAAATGGATCTATGAACCACATGTGTGGCCATTGGTGCACTGGCCAATGGCAAGCAGTGTTACCAATTCTACCTATATTCTACATATATTGAATTCATTTTTCTTTCAATTCATTAATGTATAATTCTTTTTCACATATGTAAAAGTCTTTTTTAGATATGTTGAATTGATTTGCACTCAAGTAAAAAGGATTTTCACATATGTAAAATAAATGACTTTTTTTACTTATGTGAAAAATAATTTTACATATGTTAATTCTTTTTCACATATGTACAATTCTTTATCACATATGTGAAATTGATTTAACATATGTTGAAAATAATTTCACATAAATAAAAACCGTCTTTTATTTTAGATGTGTTGGAATGAATTTTAAAATATGTGAAATACTATTCAACATACATGTATGTGAAAAAGAATTCAACATTGTAGAATAATGATAGAAGTGATAATAGTGCTAGCCATAACTATTTTCATGTTCGTAAGGCCGCGCGGAAGATGTCTATAGTTGTTGCCTTGGTGAATTTATTTAACATATCTAAAAATGAGTTCCAATAGCTTTTATTTATTTGACTTAAGTGAAATTGATTTCCAATAATGTTTGGCATTTTTATATTTGAAAGTCACAGTCACATAAATGGAATTATTTTCTACATATATGAAATTATGTCATTTATTTAAATTTGAATTTCACATATCTTAAATAATTGAAAATATTTCAAAAGAATTGCACATATGTAGAACAAAGGTAGAAGAGATAAAACCGCTTGCCATATACGTCTTTCTTGAAATATCACGGATCTAAAGTTTATGATATAACTCAAAGTTTTTCTGGTGGTTGTCGAAGACTCGAAAAAATAAATGCAAGCATATGTATGTCATGTAAATGAGTAAATAAAACTAAAAGGGAAGAATCGAACGAAGACAGAATTTATTTTTGTTAAATTTTATTCTATTTTAACAGGCTGATGTTTCCCGAAAATCTTGTGGAAGCGTGTTTTTCAAAGGTAAGCGGTTCTGTAAAATAAAAGCCGGTTTATGTTTTAATTTACACACCATTGCGATTTGGTCACCTTACAAAGAAACGCAAATTAAGTAGTTGTAAAACAAAGGTCTGAACTTATTGGACTTACGAAAAACTTTCATATTAAAATTAATGAAGAATTACTCATTCAGCATGTGGGGTTGCGTTCAACACAGATGTAATACCAATGTTTTAAAGAATTAATTCATAATTAATTAATAGTGTACAATTGTTTGTATTTAAGAAAGTGACAGAGCAATTTCTTGTGAAACCACTCACACCAGAAACAGGAAACATGACGTCAGATGGAAACTTGACGTCATATAATATGACGTTAATGAGTAACTTGACGAATGACGAAAATTATACAGGTATGTGTAAATAATTGGCGGGTAGAACTTATTAGACGATAAATCAATATCCCCAGGTAGTCAACAAATGGCTATAAAGAATCTTAGATATAAAGAGTTGACGTAATGCTTGGATACTATATTATTAGCGTGGTAGCCAAACGGTATGACAAGTATACGTCATATGAGAATTATAAACGGCTCTTGATAGTACTGTGAAATGAAATAATTTTCGAATGGATGACAAGCTATAAGCGCCTTTATAATAAAAAATAAGCGGTTATTAGCAAACCCCGGCAGCACCATTGCATTTATTTGTTTTATGCATTCAAAAACTGAAAATAATCTTTGTTAGCTGACAATGTTGTACTTATCTGTGTTATCATTGGGAGTCTCAGTAATTTAATCCTTAGAAGGCGATCCTCTGGCGTCACAACATTCGGAATTGTGGGGCTTTGAAATGACGCCATACATTTATCAATTAGGACTTTACGAAAAAGGCCACGAATCTCGACCGCTTTGACTTCAGATGACCGCCAGCAACACCCATAATATTACGGGACTCCCATTAAGCTGCCTTTCCCATGGCGATTTTAAAGCTTAATAAATAGCACGCATACCAACCTTAAATAATGATCATTAATGATCCAAAAGTTGTTAACACTAGGTTATGGCCAATGCATACTTCTAGCAAGTAGACTTTTGACGATGATCTATATAAACTAATCTAGTTGGCATATTCTTAAAAGAAATTGCATGTTTCACCTGCGATTACAATATACAGGGATATGAAGCTCGGCCTTATCCAGGCCCAATCCACATAACACCAGGTAATCGGTATTGTTTTCATTCGTCCGGTCCTGTAAAGCGTTCGGAGGGACTCGTGAGAGTCTCCCTCCTTCACTATTTTTTTAGTTGTTTTAAAGGTCCGCAAAAACATATAAATATTTGACATATACGGAATGTGAATATATTAGAACGAACATCAACGTCTTCTCTATTGATATGCAATGTCAGTTAGGCGGAAAAACCAGTATAATTGAACCCATTCAGGCCCCTGATGACTTGGTAAAAAATAAACCAAACTATTAAAACTATACTATTTGCTTGATTTTCGCAGTTTTTGCAATCCAAAAAAATAACTGAAATATTAATTTATCTGAATTGTGAATGAAACAAGACAAGCATTCCCATCTCTTTGACCGATTTACATGGTTGACAAGGGGGTGAATGACGACTGCCGTAGCAGTTTGAAACACCAAAAGAGTCTTTTCCTTTAAATGGCCGCCATTTTTTTTATCCACGAATACAAGGTTTTTCTAGTTCAACATTAGATATTTTTTTGACCCAAATGCACTTTCTCCGAGTTATATAAATACTTTTTACGGAATTAAAGATCGTCGCTTATATGTACTTAAGTCTATTTATTTCTGAAAGCAGCTGTAAAATGGAAATATTAAAGAGTGAAATCAAGTAATTTCCGTTGAATGCCACTGTCTTCTTCGCTTGCAGACCGGTATAGCATCTCGCCAGTTCTCAAGAGAGTTCATGATTTCATCGGCAATTCAAGGTTAAAGCTTGCTGTTACATATCCCTGTATATTATAATCCCAGGTTTCACAAATATGTTTTGATATATTCAAATGTTAAAACTTCGATAGTTATATAGTACGAGAAAGAATATACTTTGTCCTTCCGTGTTTACAGCTCCAGCAGTTCCAAAAGTTTATGAGCCAAAGATTGTCAAAGCTGACGGAATCAACATCATGGGTCTGGTCGTTTTCTCTATATTCTTTGGTATTATTATCGGCCAGATGAGAGAAAAAGGACGCCCCCTGGTGGAGTTCTTTGACGCACTCAACATTGCCACTATGAAACTGATCAGCCTCGTTATTTGGTGAGGGACAATAAGCATTTAGTCATGTACACTTTAGAATTAATCATTATTCCTATTGTTACCAATATAATTTTATCGGACATTCAGATCATATTTATTGAACTATAAGTAATTGCCTCTCAATTGGGTTTCATGTTTGAAAAGTTATTTCCTACATAAATCCACAATATAAAACGATAAAGTACAAATTTCACTCAAACCTACCATAAAGCACGATCGTTTCTTTCTCCAAGGTAAACGGGAGGAAGCCTCCTTAAAACCACCCCGTGATTGCCGGAGTGACAATGTGTGACTCATTGATACCTGGATGAGAATTCGTGGCCGTTATACTGTAAACCTTCGTAGCTCAGTCGGTCCGAATCCCATAAGAGACTAGCAAACTTGTCTTTCTCTGCAACACAAATCTATGCATAATCACCAAGAACTATTTTGTCCAATTTTCAGAGGAATTTAATCTAACTTTTTTGCTATGTCTCTCAGTGTATTGATCTATTTTAAAAGTTGTGAACAACTCACATAGGACGCGACGCTACGTCCCGTCCCTGTCGATATGTTCCAGAAAAATAATAACGTTGAGCCCTATTATTTTCTACAGCGACGTAGTTGTCAGAGGGCCTCAATCAGAGTCAAAGTATATGAATAAAAAGCGTGTTGTCGCACCCAGTTTTTCATAGACTCGAATGGCACGACGTCGCGTTTGTAAATTGGGCCTTAGTTAAGGATGTTGTTGCCAGTTCATAATCATGAATGTGCAATAAGCCACGTTTCTCATTGAACAAGGAAAGGCCCCCTTCTAAAAATTCCTTTACATTCAGTCGCTTTTGAAGTTCTACTGGAATTCCCGTAAACCACGGGTAAATCATTGAATTTACAATGATTTAACAGTAATTTTATGATCCATTAAAAAAAACCCAACAACAACAAAGTATGACATGATAAGGTCTCATTAGCGTTGAAATATTCGAAATAAACGAAACGATAAATGAGGCAATTTTCTTTAACGTCAGGTACTCTCCTATTGGTGTGACGTTTCTGATCGCTGCTAAAGTTGTTGAGATGGAAGACCCAGAAGCAGTCATACAGCAGATAGGGATGTATGCACTCACAGTGCTTACGGGGCTGGCTATACATGGATTTATTGTCCTTCCGCTTCTTTTCCTCGTCATAGTTCGGCAAAATCCGTTCCGCTTTTTATACGGAATTATACAAGCCCTCGTCACAGCACTGGCGACCTCATCAAGGTAAGGCTATTGAGTGGAAATTTGGCAATGTAGCAGATTTTCCTAAAAACTGAGAAAATAATTTCTGCAACAAAGTTTCCCGCTCCTGTCCTGACCCCATCCGCTGTTGTTCAGTTGATTTGTTTATTGTATTTCTTCACCCCATGCGGTTTTGAGGTCACCTTTTGATCCGATGTATCTAAGTTTTCCGGTGACTACTGGGATTTCCCTTTACGTGGTAGAATGAAGACTGACAGTCGAATACACAGCTCTACAAGAAGAGGAATTAGACCAGTTCATATGCGATTATTCTGGCGGTCTTGAATTTGTGCATAGATTTACATCATAGTACTTCCTTCGGTAAACAGCATTCGGAAAGTACCCTTATATGTTAGACGTTACGCTGTTACATCCAGGCGGGGTTGGAACGAACGGACAATTCCCCTTTATGAATGAAGAGTCTGCGATTTCAAATCTTAAAGTTGGATAAAAATAATAACCTAGCTTTTCCAACGTTTAAATAAATCGTACCAAGCGTTAGTTTGTTGAAGCAGAAAGATAAGTACAAAGTTCTTCCATGCATGTGGATTGAGGGAACTTCCTGTTGGCGTGGTGGTCTCCGATCTAAAGAGGAACAGGAAGCCGATCTGTTTGTGATGTAATTTCATTGCGCTCTGTGATTGTTCTGTATTTGTCCTGTCTTGTCTTTGTTTGTTGCCAGCGATGTCGAGGGTGGTTCCCTTTACCCATTGGGCTAGCATGCCATCATGTGAGTGAAATAGCCTTGAGTACTGCGTTAAATCTCAATCGAAGAAATGGAAAATTCATTTGTTAACAGTTAAAACATGTTACGAATAATGGGATTTAGTCTCCCGCCTCATTTCAAAATGTTGCGTTTTCTTTTTTTATTTCAAATATGTTCTATATAGAAAATATGAAGTTTATAGGTTAAACTTATGCCTTTGTGTTTTTTTTTTATAGTTCCGCCACATTACCATTAACCATGCAGTGTTTGGAGAATAATAACGGAGTAGATCCCCGTATCATCAAATTTGTAGCGCCTGTAGGAGCTACAATCAATATGGATGGAACAGCTCTGTATGAAGCTGTCGCCGCCATTTTCATTGGTCAGATAAACAACATGTCAATGGATGTAGGGAAAGTCATCACCGTCAGGTATGAACCGCAATGAAAATAATTACGTAATATATTTGTACCTTTTGCAAGTACTTAGCATATGAAGAGGTTGCTTTTTGTATTGCGGAGACTTAATATTTCATGGTGAGCCTTCATAGCTTAGTATTGTTTTGTCTTGTCCTTGTTGCTAATGGCGTCGAGGGCGGTTTCTTTCATCCATTGGGCTGGCACGCCGTCATGTGAGTGAAATAACCTTTTCTACGGCGTAAACAACACAATGTTCAGCATTTGAATTATGGAATGTTCAAGCAGTGTCATGTTTACACTACATGCCGTATATGTTTCTGTAAAAATTACTGCGATAACGGTTTGAGCTCAATTTTACGCTTAGTTCAGTAAGCGTCCATGCAGATGTACTATATGACGAACGAAAGGTCTAACTTAACTGTGTCATCTCAACGGGCTCCATAAACTCGAGCTATTAGAATCTTGGCACTTTTACAGACAAACACCAATAACATATTACTTTGCATTTAACAGTATCACTGCAACAGCGGCAGCTATTGGCGCTGCCGGGGTTCCACAGGCGGGGCTTGTCACCATGGTTATCGTACTCTCAGCTGTTGGATTACCCACTGATGACGTGACTTTGATTCTCGCTATCGATTGGTTCCTGTAAGTACATTGACTTTATTCTTGTGCAGGTCAATCGAACCGTATGGTTATTTCATCGCATTTCTCATCGTGATTTGTATTTACACCATCACTGAAATCAATGTGAAATTATTAAATTATCAATATTATGCCCTGAACTCACTCTTAACTCACTTAACAAATTCAGAGAAAAAAAAACTGACCTTGCACCATACAACAACTGAGTCTCCCGCTCTCACCCATTCTTTTTTTTTTTTCGCTTGTGAACATTTCCGTCAAAAATCTTGATAACCATGCCCATCTTTGGTTAAGTATTGTTCGGACAGGCAATGTTTTCCTGGGTGGTCCTTTTCCAGTCTGCCCTTCTTACGTCACATAATCAAGACCCCACTTGCACAAAGCTTCCGTAAACTAAGGTGACCGTAGTTGTTCCGTTAGGCCTAAGCGAAGGAGGCGAGTTTCTTTCACAAAGCCCTCTTAGCATATGGTCTGAAGGGGCTAAATTTTCCTCTTAAGTATCCCCTTAAGTGTTAAGATCACCTTAGCCTCAGGAGGCTTTGTGCAAGTGGGCCTAGTGCCTCTAAGAATAGGGCTCCGAAATTTTAAATGTTGATAAAATTAATAACACCAAATTCATACCAGATGTTACCGCAAAGCATCAGCAGTTAAAGCATTTATACGTCTTGTTAAATACAAGACGTAACGTTGGCATTCAATTTTTTAAGAAAAATTACTTCAACTATAAGCCACATAAAAGTGGTGAACAGGCATTGTGAAAGCAACAACATTATAGCGACTGACATCCGCGAGATGGAATTCCATATTTGTCTTGATAATTGTCTCAGTACAGATACTTTTCACAGTTTCAATCAAGTTGAGAAGTGAAAATTTAATAAGATATCGTGTACTTTTGATGTGTGTAGGAATTGTGCTTCCATGGCGAACAAACAACGGTAAATATAATTAATATTTGTTCTTTCTGTTTTCTTCCAGTGATCGATTCAGGACGATGATTAATGTATTAGGAGATGGGTTCGGGTGTGGAATTGTGGGACATCTATCTAAACAGGAAATCTTAAAAATGGACGCCGAGCTTGAAATTGAAAAGGAGTCCAAAAATGGACACCTAAACGATGGCTATAACACCGGGCTTTGATTTCCACTGACTGATTTATACTTTTGTCCTTAATGTCTATATTTACAAATATTGGTAGCTTCAATTTATAAAATATTTATCATGATATAAAATATATTTGTCGATATATGCTATAACAAATTTGATGTCTATATAGTACAATGATATGGCGCACATTCCAAATTATTCAAAAATCGATTACATTTTGCCAACGTAAAATTGAACTCGGCTACAAAAACTTTGTATATCGTTATTGGACGTAGTTTATGTAACCTGGATTTACACCCTGGACAGACATTACTAGTATTAAGCACAAGAACCGCAAGAACTGAAGGCTATATTTAAAAATCATCAAATATAATACATAGAACTAGCTGAAGGCTCATGGGAAGACATTATTCCTTCCGGATAACGGGTGCGAGTCCACTTGTCGACATCAGGTAAACGAGAGTCACACAAAATGGCTCAGCCAATCGCCAGGGTGATTTGTACGAGGTTTCCTTCGGGTTTTCTGCCATATAAATCATATATACAAATACACTTGAGTACGACGTTAAACTTCAATCAAACAAACAAACAAACTAGCAAACGTAATTCTTCTTCCCAATATGACCAACCTAGCACTCGGTTGGCTAGTATACAGGAATATCAAAAACTTATACCTGAGATGTCCATTCCACTCTCTTATAAATCGTATTATAACGTACAAGAAGGAATAATACCCGCAATTGGATAAGGGGATGTCTCATCCCTGGCGTTATCTTCAGTTGATACTCATGGGAAATTTCTACGTCTGAATAGTACAGCTTTAAGGTTTCCGTTTATTCCAACCTATACCTTTATCTGTGTGTGCTGTATATGTTCCACATAACTACCATACCGTGCAAACTATGGTTACGTACTCTTGAGGTGTCTCTTAATTACCCATAACAACGCAGATTAACATCCTTTCCTTAAACTTGACCATAACAGTATATCTAGCACATGTCAGAGTTGATTTATAGGTTTTAATTGGTCTAAAAAGTAATAACACTGGCACGGGGATGTTGATTTATTAAAATCGATGAATCATCTCTTGTTCTAGATGAACTCCCAGAGAAAAAAATTGTAAATAGATCTTAATCTCCAGTTGTTATGGATAACCTACAGGCATCTCGAGAGAAGGTACTGAAATCAATATTAAAGCAAATTTTTCTCACGTCATCTATTAAAAAAATATATATATAGAGAGAGAGTGTTGGACCTGTAACCCAAAGGTCGTGGGTTCGAATCCCGGTGGAGGCAAGCAATTTTTTCTCTCTTCATTTATTCAAAACATATATTAAATATATATATATACACATACATATATACATATATGAACTGTGGTTATCTTATTGTTCTGTTAATTATAGAAGTTTGGTCACAATATTGTCATGTTTATATTTATAATGGCCGTACTTCTGTGTCAGTGCTGAGAAAACATTGTATTGATCCGTGGACCTTCATTTGATAAGCGTTTTCAAATCTGCTTAATACATATTTCAGTTAACTTTTGACTTGATTGAATGCCTTTGGATAGAATTACATTTGCTCCATCTATGTTAGACAGTAATCTCTAACAATTTTGGTTTCTACTTATGCGTCTTTAGAAATACAGAGATTTTTTATCACGACGCGAATAATCCTTTTATTTGACAGATTCCCTGTTTTTTCCCTTTGATAAGTTGAGAGACAACTCGATCTGCCGTGGTGTCGCTCCGGTGTAAACAAACAGACGGTTGCAATGCAACATCGTTAGCGTTATAGTGTAGCTGCATGTGGTTCGTGTTGTAATGGTGTTTTTACCAGTAACGTCTAGGGCAGTTTTCGTCGTCCATTGGGCTTGCAGCAGCCCGTTGTAGAGAGCGTTTTGGTGCTCTCGGGGCTAAGGGGCATGAAGCCGATCTGTTTGTGATATCTTTGTATTGTGCCCGGTGATTGTCCTGTTTTTGTCCAGTGTCTTGGCTTTGTTTGTTGCTATAAGGATATCTTGGAACCGCAATATAGCACACATTGGATTTGTCGGCTTCATACTATACTTGCTTGTGTGCTTATTGAGCGATATATCGATATTATTGTTTTCCACAAATGTGTTACCCGCTGTAATTAAAAATGGGATAATTATTTTTGTACATTAAAGTGCTGAACTTCAAGGTCTAAATTGTTATCGTTTTGTAAAAACAAAAAAACTTGGATTAATCCTATGACAGTCACAATAAAAGTCCTTGATGTAAGAGTTGTCGTTATTATTTATGAATAAAATGGTATCCGTAATAATTATTGTTCCATCAGACCAAGTGGCTTCGTGGAATACACCGCCGTCATAAAAGTCAAATACTTTTAAGCATGACGGGAAACACCGATCAATCAAGCAAAACCCATAGCCAGCTGTGGTAAATATACAGGTAAAAAACGTCATCTTATCAATTAATGAAATACCAATATCAATAAATAATTAATCGACATGGCTAAATAAATTATGACCATCGATAATTCATCGATACAATAAAATTGATCGATATCAATTGGTGACTTATTAAAGTCGATGGATGAACGTTTTGCATTGATTATTCCATGAGCACAGTTCATTAATCAATAGGAATAATAGATAATCGATAATTCTGGATTAAATGTTTCATTGGCCCCTCAAAGGCAAATTTATCTGTGCAACATGCATACCAGGACTAAATCGATTTCTGGGCTTTTAAGCATTCTCAAGCAACGCTTCGGTGCAGATACTAGCACCTTTATCAAGACATTACTTTGCTATGTGAACTGAAATATTCCTTGTCAATAAAATCAATACAGTTTCATTTTCAAACTATCCAAGATTCTGAATGCCAGTGGGAGAAGTTACTAGCCGAGGTGTGGACGTATGTTTCTCCATGGCGGAGTAACTTTAGTAGCTTGTCTGCTTGTCAATGAGTTCAACCCTATTCGATAAATCGAGACACGATTAAACATTAACTCTTTGTCAGGTGTCAAAATATACTAAATACAAAGTTCATCTCCACTCTTGACTGACACACTGGCGTAACTACAGTGTTAGAAGTGATGCCAAGGTATGCACAATGCTACATGTTTTAATGAAATATTTATTCGGGTGTGACACATTGAAAGTGTAGTTCTAGTTAATGTGTACTATATGAAAGTCGCGATTAATCTGGTTATCTATCAGTAGTATAGAAAGAGCAGCTCGGTTAGTATTTGCTATTACATGATAAGGAAGGGTTGTACGTTACCAAGTACAAAACCCTTACTACATAAAAAGTAAGGGGGCGCCCTTTTGAATCCCCACTTCTATTTATGTAGTAATATTTTCGTACATATAAAGGAGGATTGTACGTTATGCAGTACTAAGGTGTGGTTGGGGACTACTGTTAAAGATGCGTTGTGTGTTATTGAGTATTAAGTTGGATTTGCCTCGTCCCGAGAGTGTGTGTTATGGTGTGTTGTGTATGGTATGGTGTTATTTTTGTTGTTGTTGTTTTTGTGAGTGAGTTGGTTAGTGCAAATTTGGAAAGGCCTCTTTCGTAAGACTTGGGTGGCCCTGAAAAGGACCGTTGGAACAGATGGAACACAAATTCGACTGGTTAGTGCAAATTTGAAAAGACCTATTTTGTAGGAACTGGGTGGTCCTGAAAAGGGCCGTTGGAATGAAAACAGTACACGTGGTTTGTGTTTTCAAATTTGGAGCTGCTTCAAAGGACGAGCATCTTCCCTGACCTCCTCCCCCTCTTTCAGCCAGCGGAGAATTATGGCGAAGGCGGACGCCGCTGTCGCCTGGGGGCTGCTCCAAGATGAATGGTGGAGACGTACTCCGGTTCAGCAGGCTGTCTAGTGATGGCTTTGGGGCTGGCCACTTTGGCCAAGTCCCCGGCCTCCTCGGTGAATGATGTGGACTACGGCTCTGGCCTTCATTCCGTCGGCTGTTGTAGGCCTAATACACTCTTTCGATCGTGAGAAGTCAACGGCGCCGGCCAGACCCCGGTTTGGTGGTTTTCTTTTTCTCAGGCGCGGCGTCGTGTACATCTTCGCCACAGTACTTACAGTCAACGGCTGTGGCAAAATCAAACGTAGAGGTTTGCTGTTGGTGTTCATGGTGGAATCGGATGACTGGATGGAGATTGGTAATCTCTTTATATACAGTTAGCGCGGGCGTGTGAGAAACTTGATGGATCGTTATCTTCAGAGATCAAAAACATATCCGAAGTCTGTTTCTTTGTGTAAGATATCGGGGGCTTGACGACCCTTGGCTGCGTAGAATGTTGGTGATGAGATGAGTTATTTTTAGAAAAAGCAAATACGAGCTTTCACGCGGTGTGTTTTTTTTTAAGTTGTAGAAGTGCAGCTTTTTAATAAGAAATAAAATCACTGTAAAGTTGCGTGATCATAGTTGAACAGTGACTGTTTTCATCGAGATTATTATTAAAACGGTGTATTCATATCATTTCTTTTGGTTGAGTCCCTATCTTAGGTGGGCGGTCTTCATTTGGCCATGACTCCCACACGTCTCAGTCCTCAACGCATCCACAGTGTGGATGGATGGACAACATGTTCCCTCGCGTAAAGAAACATTTACCGACGTTACGTGTGTTGGCTACAGTTCCGCCTGACGTCGCCCGCGCCCTGATCCGCGGTTGCGACAACCGTGTCCTGACGTGTCCGTACGAGTGCGCCAAAAACACGTTAAATGCGAACGTCCCTCTCACACAACGTCAAAAGGCTCGATTTCATCCGCACAACACACACCTCCGGCTCTTAGCGAACAAAGCCGTCAGTTTCAAACGGAAACGAGCTGTCGTTCCACGTCGTGGCTCTTTACTCAGCGCTATAGCGACGCACCTCATAGGCCTCGTGAGTTCGCTGTTGACTGGGGAACGCTTAACCACCCTCGATCAAGAAGCTGGATGACGTCGGTGAAAAGATGGCTTTACTGGAACCATTTCCGTTTACGCCCAAGTGTCGTGCCCGGAGACATCCAGTACGTGTACATGCGGAAGGTATAAACAAACCCGATGTACACGACCAATCTTCAACACGCCCACAATGTGGATGGATGGGCAACATGCCATCTGGCGTGAAGAAACATTTACCGACGTTATGTGTGTTAGCTCAACCTCCGCCTGACGTCGCCTACGCCCTGATCCGTGGTAGTGACAACCGTGTCCTGACGTGTCTATGTGAGCGCGACAAGAACACGTTAAATGGGAACGTAACGTTAGAAAGCTCGATAGCAACCGTACAAAACACACCTCCGGCTCTTGGCTAACAACGCCGTCTGTCTCAATCGGAAACGAGCTATCGCTCAATTTGGTGGCTTTTACTCCGCGCTCTAGCGGCACCCGTCATAGGCCTCGTGAGATCGCTGTTGACTGGGAAACCACCCACGATCAAGCAGTAGGATGACGTTAGTGGAAAAATTGGCTTTGGTGGAACTTTGGTTATTAGAAGTGCCAACGCGCTGCCACCACGAAGTCACGCCATGACGACACAGTGCACCCTGTGAACCAATCTGGCAAGGCGTTACGCACGCTCAATCAGAAGATGGAAGAGATATTATGACGATCGACCCTGTCGGACCCTATCATCAGACGTTGCAGCGTGTTCTGACCTTTCAAAATCAACTCCGTGGGACTTCATTGGAGACACCACCATTGGGGACCGAGTCAAACACCACCACGGATCTATCGACCGATACCACCTACACCGACACCACTGACACCGTCATCGACAGTCATCTACACCGCATCTCTACCAGCTGCACGACATCAAAGACGCATTGACTGTCGCCTTTGATGAACAGCGTCAGGTGTTTCAAATCAGGTTCCATATGAAGGTTCAGTTTGCTTTAAATAGCGACTGCAGCAGTTGTTGGGTGTGGATTTCTGGAGCCTGGTCACCGTATCGAGTCATGAAACGTTCGATGGGATATCGAACCGTCTCGACGAGCTTAATATCGGTCTCCGCACTTTGTACGTGTTCTGCGAGTTGATAGCCTTGCGTCGTCGGGGATACCTTTGCCCATCTGTTGCGGACGGTGAGCATCGTTCATCGCAACAACGGATTATAAGTGAATCGTAAATTACCACATATTCAATACCTCCCCATGAAGAAGAAAGAGCCCACCACTGTGGAGATCGATATGAGACGACTAAAGGCGATTGGTTCCATTCTCGTGATAGGGTGATCGTGACACCACACTGTCGACGGAAGCGGGCGGCCCATTTCACCTAACACGATGACGGCACGGCAGCAAGCCTACGTCAACTACTACACGCGACAAACCGGTGGCGGTGGGTTAAGCGTCTTCAGAGGTGTTTCAAACCAACGTGGTCATGGTTGGGAACATCGTAAGCAGCATGTACAAACTGAACGCGAAAGACTCGCAACTGGCCACAGCCCTCTGGTACAACCAAAGATGCCATCAGCTAAATTATCAACCAAGAACAACCCAATTTCAAAGTCGTCCTCCAAGACGTACAAATGCAAGTTCGCAAAGTAAAAATCAGCTCACCCCTGCAGCTTGCACGTGTCAAGGTCTTGGAAAAAGCACCGGACAAAAATCCCAATTCGAAGTGTGCTTGCCAAGAACTTTGCTGTCCACAAGGACAAAGCCGCCAACGAACAAAATGTGTTCTTGGGCGTGCTACCGAAACGCCTCATTCTCTGCATGGTCGACAACACAGCTTTCGACGGTACTTATAGTGAAAATGCTTTTAAATTTCAACACATTAACTTGAGCTACATGGCTCTGCACATTGACAGCAGTCAAATTCCGTCACAATCCCTCACACTGCGCTTCAACAACTTGTTCGTGCGGTCGTACTTCAACTTGTTCAACGGTTTGGGGGAAAACCTACCACGACGAAGGGAACGACATCTCCCGCCACGAGTTTTAAGGCGGCTACACCTTGTTCTGTTTCGACTTGTCCCCCAGCTTGCACAGCAATGTTGAGTTTAATCCCATTCAGAAGGGAGACCTCCGTCTGGAGATGAAGTTGCGGACCCCGCTCCAACAGTTGAGCAACGGGATTAGTTACACGGAATTCGACGCCGTAATTGAAGTGGATCGCAACCGACAGATCCTGTGGGACTTTTAGACTTAAAGGAAATACGGCCCGTCCCTGGATTACGACGTGATGGTGTACGATTTTATCGAACGTGCTTTCCTGATCGATGCCGAGTTTTTGACAACGGAACTAAACCGAACTATGTAAACACAAAAACAATGGGTTCGAGTGTTTTTGTTATAGTTCATATTGTTCTTCAAACACATGTTAAAAATACAAAATTAAAAAATGAGTACTCTTTAAAACAAAAATGTGTCCGAGTTTGTTTTTTCTTGTTAAAGATAGAGTTCAACTTAGTGTTAGCAGTGTCATAATGTTGTGGTGGCGCAGTGGTAGCTCATCGGTATGGTCATGGTGTGATGTGTGGGTGTTGTGTGTGGG
>JAQQZZ010090531.1:0-15002 GCA_030265115.1 Mopalia vespertina
TGTCAGAAAACATAAATTTGTTTCCCAGGAACCATACCTAGGTCCTTAAAATAACTTTTAAAGTAGCCATATTATGGGCGAAATTATAGGTGATTTACTGTATTCTACCTCTTTCTTTACCAATTTTACTAATCATTTATTCCAAAATTACATTTAACATTTTGTCTTGAGCAATGTGTAGCACAAAATCTTGGTACTAATTCAGCCTTGCTAGAGTTTCCTATACTTATAATTATAATAATAATAACTTTTTTTAACAATCAAATTTTCGGTCAAATTTAAAACTTGTGATTCTTAAGAAACAACTAGGTATTATTCTGTTGTTTTTTCTTGGAGAGAATTACTACTTGTTTTAATTTGACCATTTTATTAGTGCACTGTGACCAAAGACTGTATGAGTGGGGTATATTTATTCAGCGCTTCACATTTGAGGAGAGTGATCACTCACCCTCACCTAAAGCTCACCTAATTAATGAATTAGGTACACTGTTTTCAGCTCTCGCAGATTGTCCAAATTAACATAATGCTAAATAGAATTCACTTCTCTAGATAATAAAAATGCTCTCCTAAAACCAGCTAGGTGAGTGATTTTCAGCTCCCCTGTTCATTTTAAACATGAAGCCCTGAGTTACAGATGTAGATCTCTTATCTGAATATCAGTTTGTCCTTTTGGATATTGTTCGGATTCCTATCCCTATTTTCTTGATCTATTTTCCTGTATTGTAAATTTTTTTTTGACTGATTTCCATAAAACATACAACGATACACGGACCTAAGTGGACGTCTCCTTTAGTACCAAAGGACAATTTCTGAGCCACCCAAACATTGACGTTCTACTCCTATCGCTTAACAGGTTTGTCGATTCCCTGGAATAATTGCATCCACCTTTTTAATCCGGAACAAAGGTACTGACGTACACCCAAGTGTGAATAAAACCATTGTTATTACTATTTAATGACAAAATACCAGAGATCTCCAAAATACGTAGGATGCTTTTTAAACAAACAGGGCAGGCGATGTCAATAGTATGGACACGTCTTTACGTACTCAACTATGCCGGCTAGTGACAGAACAGATGTAGAAGATTTATTTGCTCTTGTTTCTAGGCATGTTAATAGGTTCTTTGTCAGTTTTTGAGACGTAAACATCCTAAGCCACTCTTGTATCAATTAAAAATGCACGAACCCCTTCGATGTTATTGCAACCCACACGCCAATGGTACAGACACCTTGTTGAAACTAATCCGGCTAAACAACACAGATTACATTAGGAAGTAAATAACGCCAATAAACAGCTACAAAGCAAGCCGAAGTGTAGCATTGGTACCGGTAGAGAAACGCAGACAAGTCATCAAATTGTGTGAAGATTAGATTAGGTTATTCTCGAAGACCTCACAGTGCAATGAACTAGAGGTGTTTTTTATTTAGCAGACATTTTTAGCTATCAAATTAAGGAGATATGGCAAACCTGACAAACCCAGAATGTCCGAAAACCTACGTTGGAAACACCACAAAATCGCCTTAGGCATGCAAATAGTCAAAAATCATTTGAATTCAATTAGGTAATAAATGATATCACCAATAGCTAATCATGTTGGTCTTTCGTTTTAAAGTCGATTTCGAAATCATGCAGATTGATAATACCAACAGTAAAAAAAAGTAAAGCAAACAAAAACGCTCATTGACTCTTCAAACGTTGTCTCCATTGAATTTTAACTTACAAACAGGTAAAGGCTCATTTTCATTGAAGTCCATTTTGCATTCCAATATAACCAACACTTTACATGCTTTGCTAATCTGATACGGGTTCATCAAAGTGTTATATGTAAAGTGTTTATTCTTCTCTCACACACAACTTATATCGCGTGCAAAACTCTAAACAGCCTACTGTTTAACAAAGTATTTCTTTAATAATTGTCTTTATCTTTAATTGGCTTCTTTGTTTGTTTGCATTATTTTTCTTGCTAGTTGTTCAAACATCCGTAAGCGGCGAACCAAAAAGCATGATTTTATTTTGCTGTTCGACCGAGGTTTCTGTGAATATTTGGGGTCTGCATAGCCAAATAGAAACCAAATTAAAAGGCCGCAAATGTTTTATTACATCATTTTCATCAAGTCATTATAAACAACACGGACTACAGACCTACATGCCTTGTATTTACCTGAGTCGAGCACTTTAATATTATTGACCTTTTGTGTGATATCATAGTTTATCACATGCTAATGGGATTGATTGATTGGTGTTTAACGCCGTGCTTAAGGGTATTTCACTTATATGACGGCGGTGCAATCCAACAATAGCACAACCAAGATGTGAAGCGTTTCCATAATGTTGAAAAGTTAATTTTCCTCCAGTTCTAAGTAAAGACAGTATTGCTACTCTTCAAACAAACTAACTTAGCCAGAGGGTCACATGCTAATGGGTTGAATCTAAGACAAAAATGACCAGAAAATTCATACCGATCAAGTCATATGACAAGCACAGATATACGACTCCTGATTTCAGATTTATGGTATACTCAACAGTGTGGGCTCATAATGATAATAATGCTTTTATTTAAACATGAAAACATTAGTCAAATTTAAAATTTGCTCTTCCCTGAAGCATGTTAGTCATCTAAAATGGGTTTATTTAGATGTATACAAAGTAGGAAATCTATTTATTTTACCTATTCGTTGTGTCAACATTGTACCATATAGGTTCCTTGATGATGCTCTTCTGCAGCATGCGTTAAAACAGAAGCCTTGGTTCGGTTTCCTGAGATTATATGGCCTGTCACAAACAATGTAAAACCATAAAGTGCTTTCCATACTATTCGCAGGTATTAAGCCGACTTGACCTTGTTTACAACATTTCTAGAACATAAATCGGCCATTGACCTTGAGCTGCCTTCCAGGAGACGTGTACAGTCGCTTTTGGTTTGCTTATTTGTTATACAACCGAAACCCACTTCAGACAACGTCTTAGTCAAAAAGCAAAACGTAGCAACCCATCACTTCTTATTATTGTTTTAGTGGGACACTGGATAATAGAGAATACAGCTGTGACGTTCGTAAATTTTCATTCAGAACGACATTTATGAGTTAACCAGTACCCAACGAATATGAGTAATACAGTATCTATAAAAATTTCGGGATTAACTTTTTATGTATTTAGGTAGAAATTCGCTGTCCCTTCTGGTATCATGCTGTTAATATTCCCTTTCTAAAAGACACAAAATTATTTTTCTGGCATCGTTTTGAAACTATAATGCTTTACAAGGTAGCGTTTTGATTTATTTTCTGATATCATGTATGATGTTCAACCGTTGATACTTTATTTAGGTAGCTTTTCGTTGTCTAGTCTTACATAGTTTCCAAGCGTTGGTTCTTAAAAACGGTGTCCCGTTAGAAATCGAAAGGTTGTCATTTTTAGAGAGTAATCTAGAAAACCATGTGTAATTCGGAATTGGTATTCCTAAACTTTTTGAAAGAAATTACCAATGATATGTATTCGTCCTATATGACTATGAGTCATGACATTTTATTTAATAGTAAATCAGCCTATATTACTTCGTATAAAACTGGAGAGAGGCTAGTAATTTTGTTTTCTGGCTTTTTGCAAAAAAAGGGTCATTGGTGTTTTATGTATGTCCTTTTCCTTTAGGCTAGAAAGGCAGACAAGCGAAAGTATAATGATTCAATTTGAACTGAGGGTGAATATATGTTTATCTCGATTTTATATTGTGACAATAATTGTGAAGCAAGTATTGGGTTTTAAACTAAAATAAATTAGCTTCTGAACGAAAATAAGCAAAACTAGGCCTGGAGGAATATTTTCCAGTATATGTTGAATTAGTGGCATAATCTAACAATGTATTATATTCTATATTAGTCTGATTTTTAAACGAAAACGTTGATATTCCTTACGCAGAATGAGTGCCCTGCAGTCATTGATAGATACGTCAGTAAAAAGATTGATGTAAAAGGACAACTTCATCTTATAGCATGAATATGATAAGGTTAACACCGAGAATGATACTACAAATCCCTGATGACAACGTTCCATGCCAGCAATGTATTGGTTTATATGTATAAGCAACCACATCTAAGTCAAATGATAGTCAATCAAAAGAAAGGGCTCTTAAACTGTTAGTCCTTCCTTAAATAATATCCGCCTTAGGAGAAGAAACACTCACCCTGCCACCTTTTATACTGGGTTTCAATAATCTCAACCTCGGCATCGATTCAAAACTTATTGTTGATCATCATTGGTTAAAATAATTGCATGGTTTTTACAGTAGGTTTCTATGTGTACTATTTTGCTCGCAGATTTGTAAGTCTACTATAGTATATGTTACTTTTAAACTCAAGAGATATATTTCAATCGAATAAATTTATGTTTATAATAAGCCAACACATTCAGCTAGGCGTTTGACACTAATAGAACATCACTCAATATTTACCGCCCCTTCAAACCGCCCCTACCTCTTGGAGTACGATGACAAAAAACGCTGTGGTTCACAACATCGTATGTGCAGTAATAAAACCAGTATTACAATTGATGTATGCAAAATATATTTTTTTGCAGGTCACGTTATTACTGATAAAACAGTATCTTCTCAACTATCTATATTTGACAACACGGATATTGCATTGTCGGAAGGCAGGATGTTGGATTGTAATTACACAGGCAAGGCGGACAGTCAGTAAATAGTAGCGTACAAACATAACTTTTTAGCTTTACGAAACTAAAACAATAGCGTTTTTTTGTTTTTTTTCCTGCCCACATTCATTTTCGGGATAATAATTTTATCCCATAAAGAACATAAATGAGACATTTATTTTCTTTTTTCTTTTGGTGGGAGTAGAATCAAGATTTATCTTTAACATCCGTGGCCTTTTGTTAATTTAAGAGTGACATATGGCATTTAAAGTAATGGCATAATTTTCTAGACGGTTTATTAAAATATAATAAACCCTGACGTTTTGAATAAATCAGTGTACGTTAACAGCTATTCATCGCGGAAATAAGCTGGCAGATCATAAAATCAAAGCGATCCATTCTAACTTTTCTTCAAGCTTCTTTATGTTTTATTAATATAAAAAACAAAGGCAGCCCGGTTTCTATTAAACTTTTAACAACAGCGTAAATAATTGCGAAACATTGACGTTAAAGATAAAAGTACATTACAATTAGCTTGTAACTAAACGAAAAAAATGTTTGGCAAATCCGCACAATGGCAGGTTTAAGTCCACGCGTGAAAATCTGCAGATCGACCACTGTTATAAACATTTATTGGTTTTTAAGTGTTATTACATGTAGTTAACGATTAGTATAATATTGGAGAGTTAATCCCCTTTATACTTTGAACCATAAAGAGATTCATAAAAAGAAATGTAGGAAAACAAAAAACAACAATAGCAACAACAGGACTAACACAACTTAACAAACACTTTCCAGATACATGTGGACATTAAATCCTAACTAATTATACCGATACATGCCGCGGGGACAGGTTTGCAAAACAGAATAAACATACATGGAACTGGTTACTCATTAGTGGGACACAAACATGCAAATAATGTGATGTTTGAATATCATACAAAGATAAAATAATTAAAAGAGCACATCAAAATGATATGGTTTAGTCTAGTGAAAGTGATTGCTATTCACAGTGGCACGCGGCCCGCAGCTGTGGCCTAGTGGTAGCGTGTGTGCTTCCTAATCCTACTCCAATTTACCGTTCACAGGATCGAGTCCGTCTGTTGACCATCAGGTATATGAATGAGTCACACGAAGTGGCTCCGGAAATCGCGGGGGTGGTTTTTACGAGGTTTCCTCCACGTTTTCCACCGTAATGAGGCACGGAACAGTGTGAAGTGGACAATCAGTCGTCATACAAGTGAAATACCCTTGAGTACATCAAACCCCAATCAAACAAACACAGTGGTACGGCGTTTGATGACACGAGCTTTTTAAATGTCAGGTTAAACTTGGCAACAGTAAATGTTTAGTAAGGGTCTTGCCGAACTGACCGATGTCCTGAATAAGCCGACCCTTACATTGTCCTGATATTACATCCGCATGCTTTCCACACAGCTTACATTTGGTGACTACATATTTGGTTCCCTCGTCATTTATGGAGAAGTCGAAAATTTCCTTGACCTCGGTTCATAAGCTTGTAAATCGATCAATTGTTATCGTTTTGCCTTTCGTAATCGTTTTTAATTTCCCAATTGGCATGTGTATGCGTTCTCCGCCTCACCATTCTAATGTGAAATAATGAATACTGATCTACTAGTCATTGCGCATATATGCGATTGCCGTAAAGCGTACCATTGTGGTAAAATACTGCGAAGCCGAGCTTCTGTCGGTACTTTTCCTTGCGGGTATCCAATACGATATCCTAGCTTGAGTTTCAGAGTTTTTAAACTCGGCGACATAATATACTTTTCCGTACTTTAGAGCCCATTTTGCTGGACTCAAAACCTCACGTGTCAGAGTTAAAATCAAACTGAGATCTGTTGCTTTCTCTCTTCTAGAAACATAAGTTTCCTGGCTTCAATTTTTGCACATGTGTTAAAACTAAACTCAGCAGTTGAGCGGGACACATCCTAGACCACAAGTTTGATCTCTCGTTTAGAAGATTCGACTAGTCGTATTATTTAATCTAATTCGTCCATTATTGCTTGGCTCTCCAGTACACTGACAGCTAATTAAGACACAAAGTACACTGCACTATAAACAACAGTCCACACAGCTAAATTTAGGCGGCAGTACGGTTCATGACAGACGAGAATAACCCTGACTAACTTCGTTCTCTTATTTATACTTCAGCTATAACAATCGTTACACTCGACCAAGGGAAATAATATTACCTGATGGTCGACTCGTGGGCGGTACATCAATGTAGGATTAATAAGCAGACACGCTAACCACTAAGCCACGGGCTATACTAAATGTCTAGACGATGCTAATTTGGTGTCCCTATACCAATGCTTCCCGATGACAAGATTCGCAGCCTATAATACCTTAATGACAATTTGTCGTAGTTCTGCCGTGAGACGTTGCATCTCCAGTATTAAACAATAAAGTGTCTTTCAGATTCTCCCCAAATATTGATCTCAATTATCAATATTCCACCCATAAAGCAGTCATCACCCCTAAAGTCGCCTTTAGTTTGTTCTTTGAGTTGTTATAATGTGAAACCCACTCAGTGATACGCAGTCATCCTGCTACAGAAATCCAAGTTGAGCACGAAATCTTTGGACAGGCAAGTGCATCTCATAAACATGGGACACAATAAATAAAGCCTTGAACGGATAGCAATAAGCTATATTTTGATTAGAAACGATTAAAAGGAGACAAGATAGAAATATTGTATCATTCTCACTATTTAAATCCAAACTAAAATCCCATCTTTTGAAACTAATTGCACAGCTTTTGTAGTCCGCTAAAAACGTAATCGTACCAAATACCTTTTATTGACATTATTTTCTTTCTCTTTTTAAATTTATTTATTTATCTGTTGTTGTTTGCGGTTTTTTTTTTATTTTTTATTTTTTTTAACTTAATTCTTTTTTTTTTGTCTTTATAATTTATCATCCACGTGGTTTTTATTTTGGCATCGTTTACAAGCGTTTGTTCTTAAAACGAGGCTGCACTATGCATTGAAAGCTTCTACTTTATGAAGAAATTGGTATGGAGAAAGCCCCTTTTTATCTCTTCATGGGTACATTTCAGTGCAATGCAGGCATGTGATATTTGTTTCATATCCCAACGTGTGGGATACAGCTTTCCCATGCTCTGATTGGTCACTTTCTGTTCACTGAAGGAATTCAACCAATAAAATGCTACAACTTACACGGACTATTTCATCTTACAACTTGCAAATAGCGTCTGTACGGTTCCAGTGTATCCAATACACACTTTCGTGCTGATGTACTGTGGGAGTACAACGCTCGCCACTGCGCAGATCGATGTGTTTGGAAGTTTTATAATGCTTTTTCATGAGTTGTTAGATATTGACTCGAATTTAAACTAATTTTGTGTACTTTGATATCATATTTCAGTTAAATAACTATTGCATTTTAACCGGCACTGTTTTCTGTAACGCGTGGCCGATCACTCTGATGGACGCTTTATACTGACCCAGATGTGTATGTACCAATTCGCGCTTCTCGATGCTTTCTCACCGGCTAAGCGAAAATATAGATTATTTCCGATTAATATCAGTACAAAATTACGTATATGGGATAAATAAAATCTCAAAATGGTG
Organism: Mopalia vespertina; assembly: GCA_030265115.1. Taxonomy (NCBI): domain Eukaryota; kingdom Metazoa; phylum Mollusca; class Polyplacophora; order Chitonida; family Mopaliidae; genus Mopalia; species Mopalia vespertina. Next base: position 8,261 of record JAQQZZ010090531.1, read on the forward strand.
ACGCCTATATCAAATTTATGAAACTCGGGAAATAATTTTCTTTTATTCCTAGCTGGATGCTCTGAATAAATGAAAATTACTACCAGAGATTCAGGAGGCTCGGAATGAATGAAAATTACTACCAGAGTTTCAGGAGGCTCGGAATAAATGAAAATTACTACCAGAGATTCAGGAGGCTCGGAATAAATGAAAATTACTACCAGAGATTCAAGAGGCTCAGAATAAATGAAAATTACTACCAGAGTTTCATAAATTTGGTAGAGCAGACATGTTTCCGACTTCTTTTGATCTAAAAGATCAAAAAGAAGTTTAGTTCTTGGAAATGCCCAAGGCGGAGAAGACGGAAAAGAAACAGGTGCTATGTTTTCTAAAACAATTCCAACATTTGCTACATGTGGTCTCATGCGCAATCCAGATGAAGCAATTGTCATAGAACTGCAATCAACCCAATCTGCGAATGCTGGATCAAAAACACAGATGTAAACAGGGTCACCTTTTAATTTCGTAGGGTATTGGAGACAAAGTTTTATCCTCCGATGGTATAAGGATGGCTCATTCGCTTCGACATATAGACTTTTAAATGACGGATTTTTTTGAATGGCTAAATCATATGAGTGTAATCCTACCATGTGTTTTCCTGAATAATTTAGGTATGCGACGCCAGGCGAAGTTCACGCGTGCTAGCCACAGTGGAGCTTTGCCGTATTTTGTTGTTTCTTCTTCACGCTTATAAAACAGAAATACATTTGTACGTTCTGATACTCTTGCTGTGGTGAACTTGTTTTAGACGTTATTTTTTCTAAGAGGAAGGCTTGTTATACATAGATTTATCAGTTGACTTGTGATCCAACGTTTTTGTCGCTCCATAAATAAATCAGTGCTCACAGTGTAGCTTCAAGCCAACACAAATATTTAGTGAGTCTAAACTCTTTGATTTGTTTTATCATGACTTGCGTAAGCGTGGACACACAAGTGTCTCAATTTCCAGAGATACGGACTGCATATGCGTCACGAAAGAGTGAAAATTTTTAAATTCGGAAAACTATCAAAACACGAGATGTAAAATGTGGGCGATCACTGATGGCAGGAAAAGCATGTAGTAGGCGTATCATTATTTCAAACAATTCGTCTGAGGGGCATCCTCAATATTTTTTACCGACAAAGTGGACTTTAACATGTTTGGAACAGCTTTGTAAATACACTGTAGTTTGTATTTAGTTTCTTTGATTAGGGTTCAACGCCGTACTAAAGGCTATTTCCCGCATATACCGCCTTGTCAGTCCTATGCCACCCTCTACGTCACTGGCAACAAATAACTAAAAGACAGGTCAATCACTAGTCCGAGTGACCTTGCCGTTTTGTTTTTGATAATGCCTAACGTCGAAAACAACTATCGTCTGAGCCCTCGGACTGTCAATCAAAAGCCGCAGTTCATAGACTCCGAGAGCACCAGGGCTACATAAACTGATTTTAATCTGCTTGTTTCGTTAACTGACTCTAAACGATATGCTTCGTATTAGGGCATTGGTAATGGGTCTGTTTTGGTTAAATTGTTTTACAGCAGGCATTATCTACGTAAGGGGCAATTCTATATATAGCATGCGATACGGTCCTTAAGTATTCTATCAAAATGCAGACATTCGCGTCTAGTTTGTTAATTTGCTCCAGAAAGCTATTAAATTAACGCATGTATAGCCATGTTATTGCAGAAAATCACATTCGACAATGATTCACTCAAAAAACACCTTCATTTCATAAATATACCATATATTATGTAATGAATAACAATTGCAACCAGTAGCATCCTTGACATTTGATATATATATATAAAAAAAATTAATTGAACTGAAAAGGATATACATATGTGTTAACAAAGTTAAATGTGAATATATTTAAGATTTCATTTTGGATTTAAAAATTGTAAATAGTCAATTATAGTTATTTATAATCATTCATAAAATCAATGTCGCTATTTGCGTTTTGATGAGTGACCATAACTGCGAGTTCTGTAGGGTTTTAACCGAGGGTGCATATTGTCGCCAGATTGCAGATAGTCACCAAGCGGCAGCCCAAGAGATGTGGATGAGAAAGCTGCCTCCATCCTTTCCAAAGTATCGAAGCGGTTAGTCAGAGCAACCGAGTGATCTAGCCCTCTCAATGTTACTTTCTATGGCAGGTCGAACTGAAACGTTTGAACAGCGGCCTGTTGCCTTGGAAACCATTTCGATGGGCTTCCACCCTTTGGTATAAGTGACAGAACCTTGAGTACGACGTGCCCCTCCCCCATTGATGCCCGTTATACAATAAGAACCTTATTACAAATGCTACCCTTAATACGTACAATACGTATTACATTACGGGTAGGTCCTGCAAAATTCATTATTATAGAATGGCCATCACTTACCCGTTATGCAATTTATGACAGTTTGTTATCTTGTTCAAGTTGATGCATGGTGATACTGATACAAAAGCCGTGTAGATTCGGCTAGTTTCTTCTCTTGACAGTGGAAAGGGTGTCTTCCCACGACGCATACCGAAAATAGCGTAGGCGTCCCGGGAATGGTGGCATAAATTATATATGGAGTAAGTAGGATTGAACAGTGTGAACACAGTTGGATTTCTCAGTAGGCATTATATTTATTAGACATTAAATAGAAATTAAAACTGAAACAGCATCTACATATTCAATCAGTGTCTTTTCTCCGTGACCAACTTCTCCTTCAACTTCAACAATCTGCTTTCTATTTCCCGGTAGCGTCTTCTTTTGGTAGGTGGTGCGCCTCCAGATGTAGATGTCGAACTTCATAATAGCTTCCTGTTCAGTTTGTAAGACCTGGACGAGCTCGAATATGTTTGGATGGGCTTTCTTACCAAACGGTTCAGCTTACTGTGGCATCCTTCTAAATGGTTTGTCGTTCTTGTGCCTTCAGTATCGAAATGATTCCACATGACTATTGGGGAAATTTCCTTCTACCATCATGTTTTGATCACATAGTCAGCAAAATGTGTGACTCTCTCTGGGGCTACCAAGACGGCCTCAAACATCTTCTACAAGATGCAGCAATACCAAGGGTAATGCAGCGGTGCGATGAACAAATAGATAGATCTCCTCATCATTCTGGTAGGACGTGGTCAGTCCCAAACTCTGTATTTTCCTCTAACTACACTGGCCGTAATGGAAAAAACACCCCAGCCTTGTGGGCAACGGCCTCAAAATCAAGCTGTATAACAGGTGGATTCAAAAGAAGTCCTCTTTCATGGGCAGCTTCTTTTGGAAGTCAGAACATTCTGCTATATATGTTTCCTGGCGTTTGTTTGGAAGTAGTGCAAACACCAAGGGAAAAATCTGTCCTGCGACAAAACTATTTTTCCGTAAACGATAGTTGAAAAAGAGGCAATTCTTACCTTTTCCGTTGTTTATAGGAGGTATTATCCACTAAATCTGGTCGAATCTGAGGTGATTCGATAACTTTGACATTTGGCTATCTTGACAAATCTACCCAATCAATAGACTGAAATGCATCATGTGACAAGGGAATTCTTGCTTTTCACCAACTGACAATGACAAGGTTACACCGTTGTGTTGTCAATAAAGCGTAAGACTGCATTGACGATACCTTGATCTAGTCCAACAAACCATACACAGGTAACCCATAGCTTTAAAGCCAGGCCTGTGCTGTTGGGGAGAACAGGGTTTCTCCATGGTTATGCAAACTTAATTTAGGAGGACCTGTTTACAGGTTTCCCAAATTGTTTGCAGTCTTTATCTAAATTTGCATTTTGCTGCTGATGTTGACAAATTTTGTCATCCGATTATCAATGAAGTTTGTGTTTTAAAGCAAATTTGCTTTATTTTTCACCAAGGCACATTTATGTGTTTAAAAAATCAGCAAGCCAGGGGAAAATGGAATTGTTAGGTTACCTCACAAAACTTTACAGGACCGATTTTGAGGTTATGCCGGAAAGATTACAGGCCAGGCCTGGACCAGGTAAGCAAAGAATTAACTCGAGACGCATGCAACAAATACACCCCAGGGTTAGGGTAACACCCAACAACCATCATACATTATTGATAAAAAAAAATGCATTTAGAATTGATTTACTAAAAGACAAAACACTATCTGGATAGCAATTTCCCATTTATTTTTAATGCAACATTTCAATGTCTATTCTGACATCCTTTTCAACATATGCTTGAGAACAATATCAGAATAAACAGTGAAACATTGCTTAAAAAAAAATATATAGTGTTTGCCTTAAAAAAAAAAAAATGCAGAAAATATTTATCACAAATCAATGACTTACTTTGTTGATCTCCCTGTTGTGAGAGGTATGTCATTGTATAGACATAGTTATCGTAGGCCTCCGGGTTCGCGAAGTTTGTCTGACCCATATTATAAGAGTCAGTCGCTGGAGGCATCTCCATTTCTATAACAACAACAACATGATGTTAAAAAGACTGATGACAACAACAACAAATCTTGAGACCATCATTGGCTAAAACAATTTAAAGTCTTACATACACATACAAGTACATGTAGCATTTACATAACAGTTATTGGAGAAAATGATTTTGGAAATATACATCAGAATTTACGTTAATAAATTTGCCGGTAGGTTCTTTAGCTTACATGTAAAACAAATCAATGAGAGCTTCTCAATTTCAAATGAATCTAAAAAAATTATGATAATTTTTTTTTTCAACATGTAATTTTAAATTAGTATAATATTAACACTGTAAACCTTCATCTTTTTTTAGATCAGTTAAAACCATGTAGCAGAAAAGCGAAATTTAACACCATAATGAATTGTTACTAGTTTTATGAACTATTTATAAAACAAAAATAATAGTTCTTATAGACGCAGCTGATATAAGCAGAAGCTGTACATGTACTAAAAAAAAAAACATTGAAGCAATTGACCACAAGTTCACCACGTTGACATTTCACCACTTGATCTGCAGATTATTAAATATACAAGCAACAAAATAAATAAATAAGCAAATGTTTTCAGCATAGCCAATGCAAGATGCAGTTTTGTGTGAATTAAAAGAAGCAGATAGAAAATCAAATTAAGTGAGAAATGCAGCAGTTTCAGACTCCAGGCATGGTGACCATGATTGACAAGGCTTTAGGTACATTCATAATAGTTAAAAGGGATCAACACTTCTTTGTACTTGATTTATTGATTGATCGATTGTTAGTTTATGCTGTGCTCAAGGGTAAGTCGCTTATTTGATGACAGTGTTTTCCAACAATATCTTACACTAGCACAACAACGAAATGTGAGATGTTTTAATAAAGTTGGAAAGTTAATCTTCCTCCAGTGTTAAGTACATAGTGTTAAACAGAGGGGTGTCTCAGTGTCTTTGAGACACTCAAGAAGCCATTTGAGACACCCTGTTTCAGTCAAATTTAACATGGGAAAGATAGGGGAACAGTAAAATGAGACACCCTGTTTCTGTATAAATGGTGATTTGAGACACCCTCATCTTGATTTCTGACTAATACTATGGTTAAGTAAGACATGATTGCTATTCCCTTAGCCAAAGGGTACTTTGTAAATAATGGACAAGTTGGTGTGTTAGATAATTTATCACCACAGTCCTGCATTAATTCAATTATATACATGTACTCGGCTATAAAAACAGTAAACACTCACTGTGTCTGAGGAAATAGCTGGGGCGAAGCACTCTTAGCCTACATTCATCTTCAATGTCATGGTGACCAGTACTGAAGGAGTTGTGTCGTCACAGTAATTAAGATAAAAACTTAGGCCAAGATCGCTGTGTTATTATCAGTGGTAGAACATTGTGAATGGAGCAAATCTTAAAGAAAGCCCCATAATTGCAATCGCTACCATCACTAGTGAAACATTATAACTATGCTTCAAACATGATGCATGTACAAACAATGTTGTAGGATTGAAAACTAAATCATTTTTAGGGACCAAACATTAGCAGCCTTTTAAATTATGCTCCTAAAATTCTGTATTTATCAATGCTAAAACATTGTGAAGGGAGCTAATTTAAAAAGATAACCCCATAATTTTAATTCCTACATGTATCATTGCTAACGATACAGTATCCTTCAAAACATACTACCCTTGAGCTCAGCAACAGGACGTTTTTTGAAGTTTTTTTTAATTCCTTATTTCAATAACACTAATTGTGTATTATGCAAAAATCTTCAACAAACTGTGAAATGCTGATAACAATCTTACTCGCCACACTAAGCAAAATTCAGGGTAAATTATAATGAACATATTTTCAATTGGCCCTGAACTGGTTGACTCATTAAAAAGTTAATTAAGTTAGAATATTAATTGGTTAGGCTCTGAATATACATGTACCTTTAATCTGCGTAAACCAACACCGTCAGTTGGCTCGAAGGATTGACTGATGGTGTTGAACGTTTCGGGGGATTTCACCTTTACGGTGGCGCTCTGTTCATTCAAACAGTTTTTAGTAGCAACACAAATTTTTCAATAAAAGCACTTTGCTCAACTTAGAAAATAATCTTCCTCCAGTGCTCAGTAAACACAGCTGACTGGACTTACATGTACATGTAGGACAATAATGTACTGCCATAAGCAAGAGGACATAGTCTTATCTAGAGACCCGTCCACCTGTCATTTGTCTACATGTAGGACAATAATGTACTGCTATAAGCAAGAGGACATAGTCTTATCTAGAGACCCGTCCACCTGTCATTTGTCTACATGTAGGACAATAATGTACTGC
>JAQQZZ010090542.1:0-17798 GCA_030265115.1 Mopalia vespertina
TAACCGAGTTGCCCTTTCTATACTACTAACACACAACACACGTGTACAAACTGATCCTGAAACTTCCTGTCACGTGTGGTTTTAATTAAACAAACGAACGCGTTGAACTATTCAAGCTTTTATCAATGCATTATAGGTTTCCTGTATTTTCAGAGTTTTCGAAAGGAATCCATAACTATTACTGGGAGTCCGACAGGTTTCTCGGGACATCGGATGCGTTTTTTTCTTCTCCAGAATCAGCTTAGATCAACCCCATTTCTCCAGTAAAAATCCTAAGCGTTAAGAGCCTGACAATAAACAAACCGTGTTACAGGTTACTATGTCTGATAGAATGAGACACTTACTTAATTACCATCTTACTTGATGAAATGTTCGAGGCCACCTCAATTGATATATTTATGGAAGCACTCTTCATCTTACGCCATTCAATCCGATTAAATTGATTTTCTAATTACTTTTCGCTGTAGACTAAGTAACATTGGTTCCATTGGCTTGTGTTTTAAATGTCCGCAACTCTGGTGTTTGTTTGATTGGGGTTTAACGCCTTACTTAAGTTTATTTCACTCACATGACGGCGTGCCAACCCAATGGGCGAAGGAAACCAGCCCCAACACCACTGGCAACAAATAAAACCAGAACTGAACAAATACAGGGCACTCACAGGACATTACAAAAACATCGGCTCCCTGTTCCTCTTCTGCACGGAAAGAGCAACAATCAGCTTCCTCCAACCACCCTCCTCTACTTCCTCCAACCACCCTCCTCTACTTCCTCCAACCACCCTCCGCTACTTCTTCCAACCACCCTCCGCTACTTTAGTGAAAATTCCCGGTAGATCTTAATCCCTTCAATTAAAGAAGCGTATTAAACGATTGTTGCTGGTCGCTGACCTAACATAAGGACTTCTTCTGAAAACAATATAAATGATCTGATGCGGATGTTTAAGATTACATCGTGTGTCAATCACTGTAACCATGTTTATTTATGAAGATGCGACGTTAAACAGCACAACCATCGTGGTATCGCTTTGTTTGCAGCAGGTTTGAATACATCCTAAATGACTGCAATACCTAAAGCTATCTATTTGTACCCCCATCTCGAGAATTTTAAAATACCAAACACAAATTACAACAATAGAATAGGAATAGCAGTACATGTGTTATTATTGTCACAATAAAACAATTTAATATATCTCTTAGACTCAATCGTGTATATATGTCCAAAACCTCCCAAACCGATTTGTCACAACAAAACTATCCACTGTCTCATTGTTTACCGTGTATATTTGTCCAGAACTTCCCAAAGCGATTTGTCACAACAAATCTATCCACTGTCTTATTGTTTTCCCATGTTTATTTGTCCAGAACCTCCCAAAGCGATTTGTCACAATAAAACCATCCACTATCTCATTGTTTTACCGTGTATATTTCTTCAGAATCTACCATAGCGATGTATCGCAACACAGCCATCCACTGTCTCATTGTTTTCCCGCGTATATCTGTTCAAACCATACCAAAGCGATTTGCCACAACAAAACAGTCCACTGTCTCATTGTTTTACCGTGTATAATTCTTCAGACATACCAAAGCCATTTGCCACAACAAAACCATCCACTATCTCATTGTTTTACCGTGTATATTTCTTCAGAACCTACAAAAGTGGATTTGCCCCAAACAAATCTATCAACTGTCTTATTGTTTTACCGTGTATATTTCTTCAGAACCTACCAAAGCGATTTGTCACAATACAACTATCCACTGTCTCGTTGTCTTACGGCGTATATTTGTCCAGAACCTTCCAAAGCGACTTGTCACGACAAAATCATCCACTATCTCATTGTTTTCCCGTGTATATTTGTCCAGAATCTACCAAAGCGATGTGTCGCAATAAACCCATCCACTGTCTTCACGTGTATATTTGTCCAGAACCTCCCAAAGCGATTTGCCACAACAAATCTATCCACTGTCTCATTGTGTTACCGTGTATATTTGTCCAGAACCTTCCAAAGCGATTTGTCACAACAAATCTATCCACTGTCTTATTGTTTTACCATGTATATTTGCTCAAATCCTACCAAAGCGCTTTGTCACAACAAATCTATCCACTGTCTCATTGTTTTACCGTGTTTATTTGTCCAGAACCTCCCAAAGCGATTTGTCACAACAAAACCATCCACTATCTCATTGTTTTAACGTGAATATCTGTTCAAATCCTACCAAAGCGATTTGCCACAACAAAACAATCAACTGTCTCATTGTTTTACCGTGTATATTTCTTCAGAACCTACCAAAGTGATTTGCCCCAAACAAATCTATCCGCTGTCTTATTGTTTTACCGTGTATGTTTGTCCAGAACCCCCCAAACGATTTGTCAAAACAAAACCATCCACTGTCTCATTGTGTTACCGCGTATATTTGTCAAGAACCTCCCAAAGCAATTTGTCACAACAAACCCATCCACTGTCTCATTGTTTTACCGTGTATATTTCTCCAGAACCTACCAAAGCGATTTGCCCCAAACAAATCTATCCACTGTCTTATTGTTTTACCGTGTATATTTGTCCAGAACCTCCCAAAGCGATTTGTCACAAAAAAACATCCACTGTCTCATTGTGTTACCGTGTAAACACTCATTCTTTTGCCGTGTTTATTTGTCCAGAACCTCCCAAAGCGATTTGTCACAACAAAACCATCCACTATCTCATTGTTTTACCGTGCATATCTGTTCAAACCCTACCAAAGTGATTTGCCCCAAACAAATCTATCCACTGTCTTATTGTTTTACCGTGTATATTTGTCCAGAACCTCCCAAACGATTTTCACAACAAAACCATCAACTGTCTCATTGTGTTACCGTGTATATTTGTCCAGAACCTCCCAAAGCGATTTGTCACAACAAACCCATCCACTGTCTCATTGTTTTACCGTGTATATTTCTTCAGAACCTTCCAAAGCGACTTGTCACAACAAAACGATCCACTATCTCATTGTTTTCCCGTGTATATTTGTCCAGAACCTACCAAAGCGATGTGTCGCAATAAACCCATCCACTGTCTCATTGTCTTAACGTGTTTATTTGTCCATAACCTTCCAAAGCGATTTGTCACAACAAATCTTTCCACTGTCTCATTGTTTTACCGTGTATATTTGCTCAAAATCTACCAAAGCGATTTGTCACAACAAAACCATCCATTATCTCATTTTTTAACCGTGTATATTTGCTTAAAACCTACCAAAGTGATTTGTCACAACAAATCTATCCAATGTCTCATTGTTTTACCGTGTATATTTCTTCAGAACCTACCAAATCGATATGTAACAACAAAAGCGTCCACTTTCCCATTGTTTTACCGTATATATTTCTTCTGAACCTACCAAAGCGATTTGTCACAACAAAAGCATCCACTGTCTCATTGTTTTACCGTGTATATTTGTCCAGGACCTACCAAAGCGATGTGTCGCAACACAACCATCCACTGTCCCATCGTTTTACCGCGCATATCTGTTCAAAACCTATCGAAGCGATTTGTCACAACACAACCATCAACAGTTTCATTGTTTTACCGTGTATATTTGTCCAGAACCTTCCAAAGCGATTTGTGAAAACAAAAGCGTTCACTGTCTCATTGTATTACCGTGTATATTTGTCCAGAACCTTCCAAAGCGATTTGTGAAAACAAAAGCGTTTACTGTCTCATTGTATTACCGTGCATATTTGTCCAGAGCATATCAATGTGAGCCTTGTCAATATAACATGTTGTAATCAGCTTTAAACGCCATACAAATCTTTCACAACATCAACAAAGGCTGAACAACTGAGCGGCCCATTGTGATATCTGTGTGTGTCTAAAACGATTTGTAGTGACGATCATCTTCTTCGTTAAATCCGTTATGAGGTTTGTATTTTGTTCGATAAACGTTAGATTCACTAATTGGTAATATTCCACTCCAGGTAACTGGGGCAAAAAACTCCTCAGCTGTCGATTTCCCTAGTCACTAAAAGGCGGCCTCGGTCCTATTTATGCGTACAGTTGGACCCTCGGTGCGGCCGTCCGCTACGTAAAAGCCAGGACAATTAAAGCCCTGGGTTGTGTTGTTCTGATATGTATATGAACATAATGAACAGTGCATTTTGATCAACTCTCTTCATTAAACGACAAAATGTTAATGCCTCAGCAACGAATGTCAAACAACTACAGGTATATTCAATTATTGATTTTGCTCGCTGAAGTGGGTTTTCTTTCGAAACTAAAACTTACGTAATAAACCATTTCTGAATTAAACCTTGTGGAAGCATCCATTTGGACCAGCCAATGTGGAAGATAAACTGAGTCTTCATTAGCTATACCAAGAAGTTCAAGTGTGTTATTAAAAATGCATTGTTTATCACACAGTGATAAAGTATAATGGCATACATCCTTATTATCTCTACTTGCATATAGCTTTCTCAGTAGATTTCTAAACTTAACAGCAATATATAATAGGTAACTCAACGGTTGTCTCGGAAGTAGGTATATAAACCCCAAAAACAGACAACATGACCGTGAAGGCAATTCTGTTCGGATGTAGGGCCTTACGTTATACTATTTGTTTTAATATTTGATCGGCCTGCTCACAAACCTGAACCAGAATAATGACAGACATAATGGATGCTTCTATCTTAAACTACATAACTCACATATTTTTTTTGTTTCCACTACCGGTCCACGTTTGTTTACCAACATAGGTCTATGGCCTCGTGATTTCCATTAAATGTGTTACCGATTTATGTCATTGTGTTATTTTGGTGAGAAACTTCCAGTTGGAAATGCACGAGAACAACATGCATCACTGAAGTACTTTAAAAAATGATAATATAGTGCATGTATGTGACTCTCGGACGTAGATCTATTTTGAAAAATGTTAGTGTTTTCTTTTGATGCTCTTCAGTTTCCACCCGAATGTTGGTTTCTACCTTTTTTCTCAAGTTTTTACGCTATCTGCAAATCAACTTGTTGGCCTTGCAATTCACATAACCATTCATCTGTAATCCTGGCTACAGATAATTGGGTCTGCAGCTACACCGAAGGCCAAGAAAAATCAAAGTTTTCCTTTGGAAATGCGGATAATCTTGATAGTGTTCGTGTTGTACGAACCGAATTGCCAAATAATTTAGCCAACCACTTAGTCAATTTGAGATTTCTCAGAGCTTTCTGTATTTTACTGTGGAGATTCCACATTATTCTGTCAAATGTTTCACATTAAGTTAATTTACGTCGTAATTATAATAGAAGTTACGGGACGTCTTAGGTCTCCAGGGAAAATCAACCGGTCTTAAGTGCCTACAAGCTGTTTAATATTACACAAGGTATTACCTCTATCAGTAAAATGACGTCCAGTTTCATTCACAGGAGCAAAGCTTTTTGGGACTATTGATTTCTTCGATAGTGCTTGAATGAGAACGGAATGTATTGAACTATATTGTGTCAAGTTATCAATAGCATCGGTGTTTTATAAAACAAACCCGAAAGGGAAGGCAAGGACAGCAAAAATGCCTATTAGAAGTTAAAGTAGTAAAAACGAAAACAACATCAACAATAATACAGAACTGGGGATACATTATAGGCTGACAGATGTTCCCATAATTGCTGCTCTGATAATTCCGATTGAATCAATGATTAAAATGATGTCTATGATCGTATGATCGTTCGATCAAAGACACAATATTCTGGGGTCAGAAGTTCAATTGCATGCGACACAATTCCTCTTTTCGAGTAATAGTATATAGACGTGAATTACTGTTTATTATCTACATAAATAAACTGCTAAGCCTGTCATCTGACTTGGAATGATATGTCCATATTGTCATGTGGTTTATAGGCATCTACATTGTATATAGACCATATGAACAATATAGGGTAATAAAGACATAAACGACAACAAAAGGCCGGTAACTGGATCAAAAATAAGTTACCTGGATGTACCACTACTGTTTATGAAGGTAAACATAACGCTTTCACACACAGGGCTATACCATTATCGTTAATGTCAAATGTTTTCGTTAATGTCAAATGTTTATAGACAATAAAGTGAGTAGGAGTGCAGAGAAACAATGGATGGTTAACGTAAGTATATGTACCTGTATGGACAGTGTTTGATAAACAGATATAAGTACATGCAAAATTACATGATTTGTATCAGTTTGGACTGTCCATTATCCACAACCAAATAAAAGCTATGAAAGGAATTCAAACTATGGTTTTACAAACAGAATAAAAGAAAAAGATTTGTTTGTCTTGTTGTTGTTTAACATCGTACACGGCTATGTTAATTATCCGTTTCATTCGAACGGCTAGAAATGAGTGAAAAATTGAAAGAAACCTTGAAAAAACCAGCCCTCTGTCTTTGTACTCATCGGAACACTTCGCATTTAGTCCTTTACCTAAGATGGATAGCTGGCCTCTGGAACCCGTGAGCGGTGAATCAAAGGGGATTAAGCAATCCAATTGACAACAGACAGAGCTACTGTGCGACTTTGGTGAGAATTACTATAGCAATGTAACGATTACATCGAGATCTGGCCAATAACGAGATTTCCGAGGCCAGATATATACTGGTTAACTCAGCTTCATATGTAGTCCAACTACTCGGCTTAAAAAAAAGAGGGTATTTCCTGCCCGTGAGTTATCTTTTTAAAATCTACACGAACTGCGGCATGTGCTTCAGTTATGTGGACAGTGTGCATGGATCTTAGCGAAATATTATCAAATAGATAATATTTTTTGTTATTTATTGTTTTTATTTTAGTCAAAATAGAATTTATGTTAATGGATGAAATGGAAATAAAATCCTTACGTGTGGTAGGAAATTATTTCACAAAGTTTGTAGAAAAAATGCTAGTTGTAACTTTCAATTTTATTTTAAAACACAACAGAAAGATATCGTTACAAATCTTTTCTGGACAAATAAGATCTCTAATTTATGACAGTGTTCTAAAATCGACACAAAAGATCATTTTCATCAATTGTTGTTTCTTGGCCAATTATAGCTTCGGTCTAACAAGTTTAGACTTGTGACCCGTTGCCTCGAAAATCGTGTGTTTCGCCAATGTTGCTGCAACCGTAGGATCGCCAAGTGGTTGATACGATGACATAGCTAGTGAGAAAAAACTATGTTCATCTTATTTATAAAAACGATGTCAACTGTAACTCTTGTTATATCCATGGTATCTCTTTTTGTCTGAAGGCGGCATTTAAAGGTTTGGTAACTACCAAACTACACTGTTCCGCGACAAGAAATGACTATGGGTTAGAGCCAAGTATATTTGTTCTGTTTTATTTCAGTGCGCTGTTTACTTAACATAGCTTATTTGTTCGCTGTGACTGCTGCATTTTCTCCCATCATTTGTTATGCCATGGGATTAATCCAACCATCTTGACACCATTGCAAGATCCATTCAATAACAAACTCCCAGACAATTTGCCACATATTCGGTAAAATCATTAGAGGAATGATTACTGCATGGCATTCTTGAAATGTAGGCAATATGAAACACAGTAAATATCTAGAACTTGTAGGTGAAACCGATTTGGAATTGCCGCAAATTACGCAGTGTGCCATTCGTTTGTCATACTAAACAAATTACTCTCATTAATCAATGAAATTAGCTTCTGAACTGGATTGATGCTCTACCTGATGAACCAATAGAAGTCCGGTTCACTCACGGTCAATGGTTATTTAATAAACCACGATGTTGCTCGCATGTTCCTGGGTATTAATACTTCAATAAGAGCTGCCTTACCACAAGGATATTGATATAACGAGGAACTAGAGAAACGTTGATTTATTGAGATAAATCACATAATTCTGGTTTACCCTTCTATCGCGTTACCTACACATTCTATGGTGTTTGTAGAATAAAAATAAATTATTGGATTAAATTGGTAAACTGTTAAACACAATCATAATTTATCAGAATCACAATGGGCTCTCTTCAAAGAAAATGTAGTTGTAACTGTATTACCTCAGACATGTCCACGCGTTAGATGGCTACTTAGGTTATTTCAAATTACACTATTGTTTTTCGTAGATGATTTCGTAGATTTCGTTTTCTTTTAACCAGCATGTGGGTTGGTTAAGTAAACTGTATGTCTTACAGCAAAGGGACGGGGGGCTGAAAGGAGATACAGGTCGCTCTGGTGCTCACATAGCTAAGTGACATGAAGCGTATTTTCTAACGTCCAGCCGTTTAGATTCGCATTTTATTATAGTTGCTGTTTCTCTCGTTCAGCCCATGCACATGAATAGATAGGCCTACTTTAAAACGAACAATGATACATTGAACCTTTTCCCCATCCTTTTTCTACACAATTAAACTGAAGTATGTTTGTGACCACACACTTCTCTTCTTTCTTGTTTATGGCAGTGGCGAATGTTATCTTTAGTGCGATGAAAGCACTATGTATACTTACCATAGAGATCATTTTGTAACATTTGCCGGATCTAATTTTACTTAACCTCATGGAAGTGTGCCGTTTATGTTAAGAAACTGTTTGGAGCTTTAATGTAACTCACGATATGAACACACATGTTATACGTTTATATCCGACATTTTTCTTACAGTGTCAATTGGAAAAGAATTTAAGTATAGAGTTGAACCGTGATTTTTTTCAGACATACCATGCTTTTTCTCACTAGCGACCACGATTTTCTGTAAAATGAAATCTTGATAAATTCAGGTGGAATATGCTAATTAGCAAATATGTCGTTGTTGATTCTATCGTTGTTCTTTGTAGACTATTTAAATGCTTCCTATGCTATCTCGAACGAAGGCCGCTAATCGCTTACGTCCAATGTGTAAATTCTGGACAGGTAATAAGGTAATTGCTGTGTAGCCTTGTACAGTACCAGATTGTCATCATGACAACTGTACCAAACCCACGTTGTTATTGTTATGTATACTGTTTTCGCAAAATAAAAAGCAGTTATGTACATTATTTATAGACTTTATTTTATTCATTGAAGTTTCGTACATTATACAGTAGTAAAGGTTAAATTGCCATCAAAAAGCGCAAAGATATAAAGTTTTTACTCGATGAGAATTGTCAGTTTGTTTTAGGGAGCGACGCTTGTATATATTATATGTACTTGTATGGTAATCCGATAAAGTTTAATAAAATATACTGGGTATAATAAAAAAAACCCATGGTGTGTGAATATTTTTTGTGTATTTCTTTTTGGTTTTGGTGTATACTACAATGTATATTAACCTTTAAAGTAATTGCATGTAATAACGCAAGGTTCAATACGATTTTCAGCCTTTTACCGATGTATCAGTATTGTCTATATAAGGGATATGTGTCCAAATATAGACATTGCCATTGTGGATAAATTAAAGGTTAGCCAAAAAAGATCAATACAAGTTCTTTCGATATTGTAGCATGACCTTCTGGAGATTCCTTACATACCGGGACAGCAGATTCTGTCAAGATCTTCTATATACCCCGGAATAAATCGATCTAGCGGGAATATCGATAAACAGCGTCACTGATTCTTTCGGTCAAGGTGAATTGGAACAGTAGTTTGAAAAAGAAAATAAAGCTGATACGTCTTAATACATGTACCTCTTGTTAAAAGTGTAAAATATTATATCGCAACAGCGACCTCAAAATAATCTGTAATGATTTTATGCTTTATGTTTACTTAAAAACTAACAAGATTTGTTTAGATCTTGTCAAAATCTTAAATATTTCAGTAACTAAACAATTGCTTCCAGGGAATCTTCAAGGGAAACGTCACTAGTGTTGTAAAAGAAAGGGTTATGGTATTGTGCTTATCGTACATGTCAATATTTCACTAATGCAGAAAACTGAAAGTATTTTATGGGTTTCTCTTAGCTGAAATAATATCTTTCAGGTGTTTATCACAATAGTAAAATCCAAGAACTAAACAGATCTTGATTTCAATTATTGTGTACAAAACAAAACTTTACAATTAATACTGCCCTGGGTAAAGAGAAAATTACGTCTAAATTTTGATGATTTGTCACTACAAAACATAATAATTCGTAGTTATGTAGTTATAGATTATATAACTAACAGGTTTTGTTTTACAATGTCGATGAAATTACGTTTTTCAGATTCATATCAAAGGTATTGCTTTCATATGCTATAAAACAGCAAATATAAAACTATCCCGACACCAAAATCTTACCATGCTGTATTTGTTTAAACTCGGCTGATTCGGGATTGACAGTTTTAACATTGGACCCAATACCAAATCATCTCTCTATATTTGGCCTATGGTTTAAGTGCGATTTCTGTCTTTTTATGCAGGATTTAGTAGATTTTAATTTTAGTCTGTTGCTAAAAATGACAGTTCGAAAGTAGACAAGACCTATGTCACCTACCAAAAATAGCCCAGAGGTAGCTTTACGAATAAGAATCAGCTAAGTCAGCAATAACAATTAGAAACGTTGCCAATAGGCGGTTGGTATCATATAAGTTTACCATCTATCAAGATGTTTGCCTATATATCATACTTTAAGACATATAATTCCACAATATCAGTCTAAGCGGCGTGGGACCTTTGCTTAATCGTACGGCAAGTTAGCCCGAGTTAATTCATAATATCAGCCTAAGAGACGTGGTGTTGGGACATTAGTTTATTCGTAGGGCAAAGTTTGCCAGAGTTAAATGTAGAGATCAATAATTACTGTTCTTGTGACATATTCTCCGACTGCTTAGAGGACAAGCAGCCATAAACACCCTTAATCTTAACTGACCCTTTTCTAGTCGCAACAGACGAGTTAAGTATGGTCATCAATTCGGTCAACTCCTTCTTGGACTGAATGATTGAAGCAGCTGTTTTATAGAAATGCCAACAAATGACCCCAAATTAAGACAGATTCAAATCTCAAAACCTTGATATTGAGGGCATCGATTAAAGATAATAACTTAATTATAGTTAACCTATTTCTCGTTAAACATATACGTCTATATGTCTACACCGGGCGGGACAAGGCTTAAATAGGACTCCAACCAATCTTAACAGCATGTTATTGTCACGTTTAAACCAGACTTCTTATAAAAGCTAATTGGGAGAACTAAATACGTTAAAATGTAAAAAGGATAGGGCTCTATGTCATATAGAATCAATACAACAGAGCTGTTCAAATTACAACACAAATTCCGACGAACAACATGGATGAAACCATATCGACTATAAAAGTCAACATGTACAGAAGGGATGAAAGGTAAACGAATGAGAGCCATGAATCGCAATGAAAGCGATGAGATCAGATTAACGTTAATAGTCAAAATGTACAACAGCGATGAAATAAAAAAAAATACAGCGATTAAAGGACAAACTAGGCGTTAAGTATACTCGCTATTGGTCCAAACATGTAGCCGTATATATTGTTTTTCTGTTTTTATTAAATGTGATACGGCGCTATATGGTTGTGATATAATTTACTGGAATGAAAAATAAAAGAACTACTCATATTAAACCGTATAAAATATTTCCTATCAACGGCTCGAATGTTGATTTGTTTGTTGATCGGGTTTGGCGTTGTTCTCAAGGGTATTTGACTTATGTGAAGACGGATTGTCCACTTTCCCTAGTTCCTTGCTTAAACACGGCGGACAACCGGTAGGAAGAACCCTGGTAATAACCACCCTATAATTGTCGGGGCCACACAGTGTGACTCACTTATATACATGATGGACGACATGCGGACTCGATCCCGTGGACAGTACATCGACGTAAGATTAGTATTAATCTAACCACTAATCCCGCGGGTCTGCGCGGCTAATGAAAGTCATTACAAATTTGTAATTCAAACGGCTGTCATGACATCGCATTATCATTACAAAACGACAACCTGATCGGGGTAAACACATGCGCAGTTGTGATTCGTCTTGTCGTGTTGTCATAAGTAGATTATGAAGGACTTCAGTGGGCATTCTGCAACAGCCTCCAGTAAACAATAACACTGAAATCTAGTCGTTTCAACCGCTCAAAGATTTATCTAACGCATCTATCTTTGCAAGAAAAATTCATCATTTTAATGTTCATATATCGGATTCCCGGTTATGCTATCAAATAAATATAATGGTATTGATCAACTGTCTTCAGATGTCACCCCATTAACAGAAACTTGGACGGCATCTTCAATCACCTCGGCATGTATAAACTCACAATTGTGCTGATAGCCTAAGCAACCTGGTATCCGTTTTATGGCATATTTTATTAGCATGGATTCAACTTCCGGCGACTACGCTCCTTCATCTTTATATCAGCTGTTGCATGAGTGTAAACTGTGTTTATCGCAAAGACAAAGCACATGATAAATTATTGCATTATGTTAATCTAAGGTTTGCCAGAAGCTAGCCACAGGTACATTTCTACACATTTTCAAACATACATATGAACTTATTCCTGTTGGAACGACTTTAGTTCAAAGACCCGTTGTTGAATTTAGCTATATGGTATTTAACGAATGCATTAACAGTTGCCATCAATTCGTCTGAACTCCACGAGTCCATTCAGCTAGTTTTATTTTCAGCGAATCATCCTCGATCAGCCAATCATTTTCGATTTTGTTTTCAGGCGCTAGAATATAGACACCGTCTGACATGTGTTCAAACGATTTATCAGCCACGTGTTAGCTTCGAGTATTATCATCTACATCAGGGTACTAAATGATGGAGAATCAATACTATACTTTATCGTGCATGGCAATGTTGATAACAATAACTCCCGAGATTAAAATGTGATTTGTTTTGTTCAAAAGTTGACGATTACATATTATCTAAAGCTTTACATGTCCAGATATATTTTCATTCTTTCTTCAAACAATCCAAACACGATAAGATGTGATTAACGCTGCTATAGTAGGTCATTAAGGGGAAACGTGACAAATATAAACTACACAACTGCAATGGCTTTAAAAGGAAGTTATTTCCACGTTACTGTTAATTCGTAGCCATTTAGTTCCTTGATACATTACCGCATGCGTTCCAATATTTAAGACGTTTGAAGTTTCAAATGGAAATAACTCATTTTGTATCAACCAATCGGCCAACTACGTAACCAAACAAAGTTATCTATATTACTTACCAAAGGGTATCGCTTGGCCTTCATCGATAACAGCCACCAATAACATACATATCGAATACGATGTGCATGTAAAATTAAAGACAATTAATATAACATACTAGTCACGAAAACAAGTATTTAACGTTAAAGTAAAGTTTTCAATGTTGTATTAAAACGTAATCATAACTCCCACATGACTTTTCAAACTACGCTCACCTTAAAATCAGCTAAAACTGCCTCTATTTATTAAGAAAACTAAATTTGTTTTTAATTAGAAGTCTTCATGTTAAACAAATGTCAACTTCGGTCTCCGATGAAATGAAAATGTAAGGTTTTTACGGCTATTTTGGGTTTCTAGTTGTAACTCTATTGCTAATTTAGCTATTGATATTTTTAAGTCAGTCTTTAGAAAAATCGATCCCTTTACCAAAGAATATTTCCATCCAAATTACTCCTTGCAGGAGAGTTGTACTAGAATCAGCTTTAACAGGTCCTTTCCATACAACGGATAATTTACAGCCGAGATCGCCCCTGCGTACCGAAATATGGTAATTTGCTAATGGGGTCGTCTTTAACGTAGATGTAATGAAATCATCTAAAGATGTCTGAGATAATAAGACGCCATGTGACTTTTTATGTGGACCCCAATAATATTCTTTATGCTGTAACGACAATTGGTCGATATTTTTAAAGCCTGGATTATTTTGGTATCCTGCTGTTGAATTTAGATTACAGTACTTGACTCTTTCGACTTGTGCTAATATAAGTGGTCGAGCTAAGGAACATGTCAAAGACCTGTCAATCTAATTTTTAATAAAAAGATTTTCTGTCTGGTGGTGTACGGCTCTAGATGTTTTTAGACTGGAAACAAATTGAGCAATATATTCTATAGCGCTCTTGGGAATACGTGTCGTTTGCAAATAAACATAAATACCAACACACCATAGAGGTATTTGTGAGAGAAAACCACTTTGGTTATGGCTGGTTACTGGCCTCTTTATAATCCCCCATTCGCAAGGGCGTCTCAATCTTTTGTGAACATAAAAGCACTAAAATTAACATACTATAAATTTATGTAGAAATAGGTTGCCAGGAAAATGGATGTGTTGATTTATAAAATTGATATGCTTCATTTTTAAAACCGGGGCCTGCGGTCATGTTTACTGATACCTTGTAAAAGTAGCAGTCTACGGTATGCTAGGTGGATTTGAGAACAGCCACTTTTAAAGCGAATGGAAACCTCAGTTGGTGTTGTTTGTTTGGATAAATTTGATGTTTTAAACATTTATACGGGTCATGGTTCCGAACCAAAGACCTCTGTTGTCATTTTCACACCTCTTCAAAACGCTAGGTATTGTTCATAGTCGTGTGTCCAAAGGCAAACCCTGTCTCTGTTATGTTTCTCTTGTTTTGGGCCTTTAAACAGTGATGCAATTTGTCAAAACAGTCACCTCAGTTGAGATGTTTATGGACATTATGCACACTACTGTAACTGAGATATGATACATTGTATATGTTTGCCTTTTAACTATGTATAGATGCCCAGAGCTTTAGATTTATCATAGATAATAAATCTGGGTATATACTACTCAATTTTTTACGCGTGTTAAGGCAAGGAAGAAATTTAAGAGAGGCTTGAAACGACAACCTTTTTTTTCGCCTTGCCTCGGGAAGATGCTTTCAGTTGGGAAGGCTATATCACCAAAGCAAAATCTAAACCATCTTCCGATTGGTATAGGAATTTTGGCCTTAATATATAAACTTGCCACGCGATGGACACGTCAACCGGATTCTATTTCATTAGATTAGTGTTAAGATCTTGCTGAACTTAAAATTAAACATCTTTCATCCTGTATACTATACTTTTTCTGACACAAGATGCTATAACTGTTTGACGAAAACCTCTTTCGTCTTTTCTATATTTTTGTTTTGATGATGTATGATGCTTAAAATAAAAATGGTTTGGCATGTTAACTTCACAAGTTATAATACGTAGAAGAGAAAATGCAAAAAACAACCTACTAGTGTATTTTTATTTTATTTTTGAGAGTGGTAGTGCAGAAAGTTTGACGACCAAATAAAAGCCGAATAGACAGTAGGTGTCTTCTATTTCTATTCTCTGAATGACCCGCAATGATTACATGGTAATAAAAGTTCACTAAGAACATCTTATCCCGGCTGTAAAAGCTATGTATGTCGGTGAGGGTGATTGATTGGCGAATATACCACAATCTATCAAGATATCTACCGAAGCGAGAGAAACAGTTGACGCGTTTCTGTATATGGGGAAGTTGCAGAGACATAAATATCTAGTCGATGTCTTAATTCAACCCTGGGCCAGAAGGGTTGTTTTTTTCCTACGTTACATAGGAAAAGAGGTCTAATTATTCAGGTTAACCACGAACAACTATCGTGATGCTAAAACAGCTTACACATCAACCGTAACACATGACTGTTTAACGATCTTAACACATTGTTGAGTCCTGTCTTAGTTTGCTTATTTGCTTTATTGTACGATTTGCTTTTTTCCACTTGGATTAAAAGTTGGGAATGTTTAATAGTCGTCATTGGCTGTGGGGAATAAGCGTGACTTAAATGCATAGTATTAATGCTACGTTCTATAAGTTTATTTAGATATCAATAGATAAATAAGGAACATTTGATGAGGCTGGTCTTCTTAACATTTACCTAGAAGTGTGTACAATTGTGTGTTTCTACTCTGATGATTGCTGGCCGTGAAATCCGTTATATTTCTTTTTGATGATATTTACGTCAACCTTTAGAAGAACATTCGATTTTGAGGAGCCATTATTCTTTCAGGAAGCTCAAATAAAACGAAATAAAAATTGCAACAGGGGAATTTTATTGGTCGTAAAGATGAGGACAATGGTTGAAATATAGTAGTTTTTTCCAGAATTGTTCCATTGATTTCTGGTTAAGTCGACTGAAATTACATTAAAGCACCAGAATATACCTTGTCAATGGCTAAGGTTTCCAAACAACAGGTGGTGTGCGATTTGAATTGCTCTACCTTACCTGAGGTGGATCTGTTTGGACATAAGAAAATTGTATATCCATGGTGGCAAATAAAAGTTAAATTCGGAAGCACACGGAAACAGAGTAATAAACGTGTCAGCATCCAGTGACGTCTATCAGAACGTAAAACCAGGTGAAATCTTATATTTTCCGATATCAATTGAGGATGTTACATTTGAGTGACATGTGCCAGATTAAACTGTTGTTGGACAGACAGCCACATAAGGTAGCAACGGAAGTTACGACTTAAAAGTAATCGAATTTAGATTTGAGGAACAATCTCATTGATTAATCTTGCACACACATCAATGTCAATTACGTTAAGGACATGCAGTACATGAAACAAAGACAAGAGTAACATCAGAGTTATTATTGCTAGGCTAGCTCTCATTTGATTAAAATCATTATGTATAACCAAAGCGAAAGTGATGGAATCAGCTTATTGCAGACGTTTGGCTATCGGTTCATCTCAGCACAATTTATGCTTTTTGGTAGAATCCGGACATTCTAAAGTCAAGCCATTATTTTTATTTGCGGCTAAAACATGTAATGTTAAAAATATAAATATGTGAGATGATAGATCCTATATAAATGAATTTTTGTCTTAAGCACAACCAATAACCGTTAAAAATAAAACAATGATGATTGTAGTTGTGGTGTAACTAAACAATTTGGATTTTGATAGTTTTGCTTAAAAATATATGTACATATTATTTAATACGGTGTATATTAAACTAAATGTAGTGTTTATATGTGGCGTCAATCATCCATTTTAGGATGCTATACGCCAGGGGTCAGTTACTCGAAACGCTATAACATTTAATCTACTATTGGATGACGTCACTTCATGTTGCGGGTCCATCTCGTTATTATCACTCTTGGCGATTTAATCTGGTGTTAGCGATTTAATCTGGTTTTAGCGACTAATCGTTGCTCCAGCAACTGGGTCCAGTAATGTACTAATCCTTCATTGAATATAACATGCTATATTTGAAATGACATATTTATGATGGGACCTTTTATTAAATTTCATTGTAAGAACAGGCGCAAAATTATTTTATACCATGTATGAGTTGCATGTATACATATTAATTTAAGATAGAAATATTCTAAATACGTATAATTGAAAACAAACTTCACAAAAGAAAGATGAGATTCTAATGCAAGTGAGATCTGAAAGCTAGCTGATATCTAAATGTAGCAGGTCGGATTTCCTATATGTTTTATCAGACAAAGGAATAAAATTGAGTATAGGACTAAAAAAGAGGCTATATTAGAGGAAATTAAATATTTATTATTGAGTGCACTTGTATTATCGCAAAAAAACTGGGGTTGAACTAGTTACGTTAAAAGTTTAGTATTCAGTCTAGTGGTGTCAAATAATTTGAACTATATCATTGGCCTTGTGTTTTCCGTATATGGGTGCTGATAGTTACGGAACCGTTTCTGAAGCTGGTGGTAACACTAAAATATATGTCTCTTTGCATTTGGCTTTTTCCCAATTAAGAGGTCTGTATATGTGTTGCCTAAACTTGATTATTGAGAGATTGCAAGGTTGGAGCTACATGAAAGCACTACAGTAGTATAGGAAGGGCAACTCAGTTATCATTTATTAGTACATAATAAGGAAGGGTTCAACGTTATCATGTAATAGGCCATCCCCACGTTATTATGTACAAGAGC
>JAQQZZ010090553.1:0-15037 GCA_030265115.1 Mopalia vespertina
GGGTGCAGCCCCCCCACCCCCCCCCCTCTCCGCCCCTCTCCGCCACTGATCTAGTGGTCCTGGGCTAGTTAATATGTTAGAATCAATGCCCCGACAAACAAGAATAGTAGTTTATCGTTACCAACATTACCACGATTGCCTCCCTTTACCTAGTCTGAATGTTTGCTAAAATTTCTATTGAAATGCATATCGTCACTGCTTTTTTGGGAAGCCTCTGTATATTGTGATACTTATATGCGGTTGGCCTTTCTTATGCAAACACGTCTAGTTTTTCGATGTAAGTTAAGTCTGTTGTTCATATATATAGGGATAAAATCAGTATCTCTTTTCTTGGAGACCTTTACAGTAGAACATTGAAGAGACACGAAAAGTTTAAAGATTAGTCTTCTGTAGAGAAATACAATTGACGCCATTTTCAAAGGACTGCTGATTTGTGTGTTTGATTGATTGTGGTTTAATGCCGTACTTACGGTTATTTCGCTCATATCACGGCGTGCCAGTCTAATGGATGAAGGAAACCACCCTCGACAGCAACAAGGAAAAACAGGACAAATACAGGGCGCATTAAACAAAAATATCATCAGGGCAACACGTACCATCCTCCCATCCCTCCCCTTGGAAGAAGAAGATATTTGTTAATCGACTGTGTGTGAAAGTGCAATTATTAGTACTTTAGTACTTTTTATGCACATTAGAGGATAAAAACAAAATATTGTGTATACATATAGTTGCCAATATATTTTTCCATGTAAATGATCATTACATTCTCTCGAGATGTCTGTAGGTTACCCATTTGAACTCCAGATCTATTTAGAAACATTGAGACGATTCGTCGATTTTAATTAATCGAAATCCCTGTGCCAGTGTGATTACATTTTAGAAATATATGTATAAACCACTGATCAGTGAGTGTTTAAATACTGAATTCTCAGCACAGGAAAGGAATGAGGATCTGAATAAATTAAAAATCATATCCTCTATATGTTAACGCTGGTACATAAAAGTATAATTTAGAAATATCGACAAAAATTATGCCAACTGACTTTTCAGCACGATATCTATGCCAAAATGAAATTATTCACTTTTCGTCGAAATTTGGACTCGAACGTGAAGACGGTCCATTTAATTTGAGATTAACAGTGTGTGTACTTTAACAACTGACGACATTGTCCACGGACTTCTTTTTTATTACTCTTAGAAAAAGAAATCTTTAACCGACTGAGTGATACTCGAAGAAAAATTGCAATTTTGTTTGCTGTTTATTTCCCATTTATAGTCTTTTCTGCTTCATTTTTTCCCCTGTTAAAATTGAGATCATTTGCCGTTCGTTGTGTGATGATTCCCTTCCCAATCTGCCTTTTCGGGGAAACAGTACAACAACATGCATCATGTCTCCATGATACTATAGCTAGTGATATACAAGGCCAATCCAATTTCAACCAAAAAAAGAGTATAGAGCTCTATACCGATTGCACGAAATCCACATGCGGTCAACCACGTCCCCAATCTGCGGGGCCCGTGCCATTTGATTAAAACCGGCGCCGTCTGAGTTCTATGACTTACGTACCACCCGCTTGGTCATAAACCAGGACTATTTTGAATGTAGTGATTTTCGCTAAAATGGCGTAAATTGTGCGGCCGTAGCCAGGCAAATTACACCTGTATATATCCACCGAGACTATGCTATAATGTCATTTAGCTGTAGATCAATGCACTTCCTGTTTTACAGATACTAACAAATTTATTTATTCTTAAATCAAACAATGGTTCCATTTAATGTTGACTCACATTATACATTTAAAATATTTTAAACAGCTGGATTTGTTCGTAACTGTGTATAAAAGTAGTGTCCCGCCTCGTGAATTCATGGTAAGATAGTGAAAGCGCGGGTTTCTTCCAAAGTTCCCAGTCCGCGTTGAAAAGCTAAATGATACTAGATAATTACACAATGGGCTCGTGTTTGTGTTTGACAGGAAAGTATAACTAGGAGATCTAGGAGTTGTATTTAGGATTCTCATTTCCTCAGCTAAAGTCTACACCAAAGAGAAATTAATTGTATTTTCATTCATGCCATGTCCATGATTTAGAGGGGATGACCGGTGTTAACACCAGAGCTTGGTCGCATAGATCGCGGATAAAGAAAATTCTCGCGAGATCCAGAATTACCCAGATAAAACACCAAGCATACATTTGAAAAACACTGATCTCTCATTTCTTGAGACAAAATAATTTGATCTCTATTTTAGAGACTAAGTGTCACGTCCCTGATATAGAAGGAATAGCCAGTGTTTACACCAGAGCTTGGCGCGTAGATCACGGATAAAATGAATTCTCGCGAGACCCAGAATTACCCAGATAGCCAGGATAAAGCACCAACCAAACAACCAACAAACACCGATCTTAAGTACCCGTGCAAATGTAAACTGCGGAATGTTAATACTTTTCTGAAGATCCTATATATAGGCAGCACGTTTTCAAACCACTTGAGAATGAGCTGTTTCCGATAAGCGAACGAGGGACATTTTTAAAGGGTGAAAGACAAAGTTATCTGAAACTTATATCTGCCGATAATCATAGACCATTTAATCACCAGATTAGCTAACTGGCATGTGGCATCGTTGCCCTTTTGCACAATTTGACAGGTCCACTTCCTTGGCTAAATGAATTATTTCTGTCTTTATTATATTTTCGGTCAGATACATTTTATAAGAGTTGGTGGGAATACGAAATTAATCGTCCGGAAATTTCTCCACCAGTGTATTCCCCATTAATCTCTGCAGGCATTTGCTGGCATTAGACAAACTTTTATAACCGAAACTAATGACCAGAATTAAAATGTTATCAGCAGGGTGCACAGGATGGAAATAGTATCACCTGGGTGGAAATATTATCACCTGGGTGGGGAAGTTATCACTTGGGTGGATATATTATCCACTGGGTGGAAATATTATCACCTGGGTGGAAATGTTATCGCACCTGGACGAGAATATTGTCTCCTGGGTGGGAATATTGTCACCTGTGTGGGAGAAATCACCTGGGTGGGAATATTGTCACCTGAGGGGAATATTACCCCTGGGTGGGAATATTATCACCTAGGGGGAATATCATCCTCTGGGGTGAATAATATCACCTGGGAGAATATTATCACCTGGGTGGGAATATTGTCACCTGGGTAGGACTATTATGCCTTGGGTGGGAATATTATGCCCTGGGTGTGAATATTATCCCATGGGGGAATATTATCACCTGGGTGGGAATATTGTCACCTTGGTGGAAATATTATCACCTGGGTGGGAATATTATCACCTGAGTGGGAATATTGTCATCGGGGGGGAACATTGTCATCTTGGTGAAAATTTTCTCACCTGGGTGGGAATATTGTCACCTGGAGGGGAAATTGTCACCTGGGGGAAATATTATCACCTGAGTGGGAATATTATCCCCTGGGTGGGAATATTATGCCCTGGGTGGGAATATTATCCCATGGGGGAATATTATCACCTGGGTGGGAATATTGTCACCTTGGTGGAAATATTATCACCTGGATGGGAATATTATCACCTGAGTGGGAATATTGTCACCTGGGGGGGAACATTGTCATCTGGGTGAAAATTTTCTCACCTGGGTGGGAATATTGTCACCTGGGGGGGAAATTGTCACCTGGGGGAAATATTATCACCTGAGTGAGATATTATCACCTGGGTGGGAATATTATCACCGGGGTGGGAATATTATCACCTGGAGGGAATATTATCCCCTGGGTGGGAATATTATCACCTGGGTGGGAATATTTCCACCTAGGTGGGAATATAATCACCTGGGTGGAAATATTATCACCTGGGGCGAATATTATCTCCTGGGTGGGAATATTATCACCTGGGTTGGAATACTATCACCTGGGTGGGAATATTATCACTTGGGTGGGAATATTATTACCTGGGTGGGAATATTATTACCTGGGTGAGAATATTATCACCTGAGTGGGAATATTATCACCTGGATGGGAATATTATCACCTGGAGAGAATATTATCCCCTGGGTGGGAATATAATCACCTGGGTGGGAATATCGTCACCTGTGTGGAAATTTTATCTCCTGGGTGGAAATAATGTCACCCCAGTGGCTAGTTACGCAATGTGTGAACATCTTTGTTATTGTAGAAGGATCAGAAGAACTTAGGGGAAATTAATACATTGAAAAAATAATAGCTATAGGATAATTGTTTAGCACGACATATTAAAACCTTGTCTCTATAACGAAAGCCAAAAAGAGGCGTCAAATATCACGTGATTATCCAACAGGGTCGAACTATTTTCACACAGATGATAAAGAAATGAATTACAGTTACAAGAAAAAAAAAGAAGAAGAAAACGGTACCGAACATGTGATGATACAAATAATTTAATTTTTTACGTAAAAAATTTATAATAATGAAGGGCGATGAGTATGGCATGCGTTTGCCTTTGTTATATGTGGTAATATTGATAAACTATAGAAAATGGGGAGGTTGTCTTCTTTTAAAGATTTTGTACATCATCATAAAAGACAGCATATGACATTCTATGATCTGATCTAACCAAGATTGAATATGCGTGTAATTAGTATTGTAGTCTTAACAGAGCTTTACAACGACACCAATTCAAAACATTTGTGTTTTTGTTGGTTCTGCTTATTTAGTTGGAACTTTTGTGCTACTGTTTTCTATTTGGTTTAACCAACACATTATAAAGTGTCTAGTTTTGAAAAATCACACATATACACACGGAAACATAGGGTTATACAATTAAGAAAAATAAGAAGAAAAAAAAAACCCAGATAAAATAAAAATAATTAATAAAACTCTTCAGCGGGTTTTTCTACTTGGGAATATGGCTGACGTTCACGCCTTGAAAGTCATAAATGTCCTTTGATCTAAACATAAATTTGTTCATATAACTTTTTTCGTAGAAACTTCTTTTAAACATATGCATTTTAGTATACGCATGTGAGAAAACTATCAGAATATATTTTATTACGCTGCGTTAGTCATTTTCAGCTTGGTGTAATTTTATTGTTCCTTTACCGCCAGAAGCTAATGTGATATTGAGACTAGCCTTGGATTTTATTGCCTCCTGTGAGCGTTATCAGTCCGCCACTAGAAACTGCTGCCAAACTCCGCTCGCAACGGCTCAGCGCATTCACTGAAATATATGTAACCGTTGACAGCCTGCCAATCTCTGAGTTAGGTGCACGATTAGTTTTTCACGCACTTTCTCGCGTTACTTGTCAGTCAGCCAACATGTTATCTTTAACGTCACGTGATGTTTTACCTAGAATCAATGATAATAAAACCAATGGCGCACCTTAATACAATTTCTACATTTCCACGTACGAACTGCTTTAACCAGACAAACTGAAATCATTGATTGAAACATTCTATGCGAGACCCATGTATTAAACCTATGAGTTTGCTTCATCACTGCGACGTTCGTTTACCCCACGTACCAGAAACTGTATTGAATATTGTTAATTTACTATTATGCCAACCCTACTCAAGCTAGCGACTCATGCCTATATATACGCGCCATTATGGTACAACGGAGAAAATGTGTGATTTAACAAATAATACATTAAAAAAAATTTCACTTCCACCATGCACTGTTTTGTTATTTTAAAAACACCTTAAAAAAATGTTTACAAGCAAAAGAAAAAGAATATCACAATTCTGTGTCAGAGTAACAAATCGTTACGACATCATCACTGCATTCTGCCGATGAATGAATATGCACCACAATCGCATTAAGCTGCATTATTGGTTTTATTATCATTTATTCTAGGCAAAACATCACGTGACATTAAAGATAACACGTTGGCTGACTGCCTCTACCATTCTAAAGAATAATCGATTCTACTTCCTACGTCGAGACATTGACTCTAAGATACACCGGGGCCATCTTATTTTGCACTTCTTTTATTTGTTTGTCTGTGGCATACTTCACCCCAAATATTTGCGGAAATTAATACGCGTCCAGTATAGAAACTCTCGGCAGAATACGATTGTGCCAGTACATGACAAATAACGCGAGAAAGTGCGAGAAAAGCCAATGGTGCACCCTTACTCCACAATCGCAGAGTTTGTTCACCGGAGACCTGTTTACCGGTGTATGCACATAATCCACGCACTTAAATGAAACTTTTTCATTTCATATTGCTTAAGAATAAGCTAATTTAGTACGCTTTGTTCAGAAAACAAACGCAGATGAAAGTGCGAATTATCTTTACAATGCCGACTAAGTTATCAGTTGATTAGAAGGAAAAAAATGAATGTCGTAATGGCGACAATGGTTAGACGTCCGAGATGATGTGCAAAACACATTCTAAAACTTACGAATGGCTGGTATTTAAGTCACACCTTGTTATCGATCTCCGAGAAGGAAAATCTCGGAGAAAACGAATTTGCATTTAGATGCCACTGGTCTGCTCGATTTATTTGAGTATAGATTGTGTTTGAATTTATTCTATCGCTAAACGTTAAACCAATAATTCTTAAAATATTTTCAGTTGTTGTCACTTCGGACGATGCTCTCTATCTGTCTTAATTAAAAGTATAAAACGTTTGTGTAATTTAAATAAATTGATACTACGATTATTTCAGAATAATATTTAAAACTTTATTATTGCTTATTGACGTTAGTTGGTTTTTTTCCCTTTCTTGTTTCATCGTAAATGCCGAATTATATATTCAGTTACCCCAAGCTAGCAAAATAGTCAGACAATAAACTCGTATTAATTAAGCGGAACTTTGATCAAAGGGTAGTTGGCAGTGTAATGACGGGAGTTTTACGACCTGTTTGACGCTTGTCGATTGAGGAGTAACGGGTTTAGTGCTGTTGGGCGCAGACTTTGTGGCACCGAACCTCGCTAATCTGCCGACTTTACAACACTATCAGTATATTGTGAATAATAGAGATAGAATATTTATTTCATTTTAAAGGGCAACCGAATCGCTTGATCTGTGAATTTGACTTTATTGCGAGTCAAATTAAGTTTATCAGATATATTCTTGTTTTATTGTTTTAATATGATTGTACAGGCGTTCCTGTACTAATGTGTTCTGAAAACTATAACTGTAGCTCTAGCTTGGGGCTAAAACTTCATCTATCTCTTTATAATTTCACGGAGTCCTATGAAAAATCCACCTCTAGATTTCGTTTTGTTTGCTGGGATTTATGGGTTTGTTTGTTTGATTGGGGGTTTAAGGTCGTATTCAAGCGGATTTCACACACATGACGACCGACTGTCCACTTCACACTTTTCCTTGCTTAAATACGGTGGAAAACCGAGAGGAAACCCCCCCATGAATAGTATAATTTGATTTTTAACTCGAATAGGATAAACCTGGTAGAACGGACAACAAAAGTGGCCCGCCTATGGCAAGCCGTTTTATCATTTATACCTTTATTCTACATATGTCGAATTATTTTTGCTTTTATTTTACTTATGTACAATTCTTTTTCACATATGTGAAATTTGTTTTTTTAACAATGTGAAAAACAGTAAAATAATAATTTTATTACATCTGTAGAATTCTTTTCAATATATGTAAGATTCTTTTCAACATATGTGAAATTCATTTTCACATAAGTAAAATAAAACACAAAAACTAAACTATTTAACATATGTGAAAAATAATTTCAATGATGTCAAATAAACTTTTATTTTACATATGTACAAAATAGTTCCACTTATCAAAAAACTGAGAAATTCTCCCTACAGCATGGGACCGTATCCAACCTTCGTTTGTGCTCCTATCGTCTTGTGTACACTTTCAAGGCGCATGCAAAGACGATATGAATATATTCCACATACTATGCACTACAGAATCTGTCGCAATTGTAGGCCCATAAAACAAATGTAGTTTCCCTAATTTATTCTTCGCTAGACAATTACAAATGCTTTGCGAAACGCAAAGGGTGGATGTGCTTCTGATCAGATTGTACTTTTTTTATCAAATTTATTGCCGCTAAATACAGGCTGTTCGGGAGAACTATGTAATTGAGGTCTTGGATGCTTTTAATTTACATAGCTACAAAAGAGTTGCACTCACCTTTTTATTTTACATAAGTGAAAAGGATTTCCACATATGTTGAATAAAGGTTTATTTTACATATGTCGAAATGTTTTTCAAATATGTTGAATTCTATTCCACATAAGTGAAATTCCTTTCAACATATGTAAAATAAATAATTAATTTTACACATGTGAAAAAGAATTTCACATATGTGATAAAGAATTTCACATATGTGAAATTCTTTTCCACATATGTTGAATTCTTTTTCACATATGTGAAATTCTTTTCCATATATGTTGAATTCTTTTTCACATATGTGACATTCTTTTCCATATATGTGAAATTCTTTTTCACATAAGTAAAATAAAGTCATTTATTTTACATATGTGGAAAACACCAAATCGTGCGCCCCAATGAATACATAGTTTGGACGACATAAACTGAAGACGAGCACCGATGCGCCACTTTCAGCACCAGAAGGCAAGACAGCTAACAGTCCAACGTTAATGTTGAAATGCAGCGTGATTGTTGATTTGGAACGAACTTGCACCTGTGCACTGAAATAATTTTTGTATCATTTAGAAATTGAATGTTAACAGTACTTTCGTTGATATGGATCCTCTTCACTGGAATAATGTTTGTATCATAAAGAAAGTGAATATTAACAGTACCTTTGTGGATTTGGAAGACACTTCCTGAAATTATTTTGGGGTCATTTAGAAAGTGAATATTAACTGTATTTTCGTTATTTTGGGATAACAGTGTCTTAGTTTGATAATATTCTGGTCCAGAGAATTTGAAGGCCGGCTAACTGAGTGGTCTAGGTGGCCCGGCATCTACTGTTAGATAGCCATTATGTTGAGTGACATCAGAATTCTATCAAGCAGAAGTATGAAACCATTCATTACCCAGTCTCATCGACATTGTGACCAGACCAGCGCTGAGTGATAAAAAAGCGCCCCCTATAGCGAAACATAGAGAAACCGCGGACATGAATTGGATGTGGAATCATGGGTAAATCATGCCAAAGATATTTCTACCGCTTGTCGAATGTTATATTTTACCCATAAGGCGTCAGTGGATTCCGACATTCAAACTGCGCGAAACGAACGAAATCACCCATTCCTTGCGCAATGAGTCACATGGCACTAGGAAAGTCCACTGAAAGCCACAATGCCTTTGAGACTGGGTAATGGCTGGTTCCATACTTCTGCGTGATAGATTTCTGGTGGCATGCAATTCATGCTGCCGATTTTGAGCCTTACTCTGAACGTATTGGGATCGATTTCCGGCTGAGTCTAACTGACTTCCAAATATGCTAAACTCCGATTAGCCATGATTTCTTGCCACACATCTAGCACAGATCTATGTCCGTTTTCGTCGAAAAAACATTATAAAGCAGGTCTTTTCGAACGGAAAAAAACTGTCAGCAAACGGTTGTTCACTTTTTCCTTTGCCCGGCATTAAGAAGCACTTTTGGCTTAATTATCATCTATTCTAGGTAAAACATCACGTGATGTTAAAGATAACAGTTGGCTGACTGCCTGTACATGACAAGGCGAGAAAGTGCGTGAAAAGCCAATCGTGCACCTAACTCGTCCATAGCAGTTTAACCCACTAAATCTGGTCGCATCTGAGGCGAATCGATAGCTTTGATATTCAAACATCTTGACAAATCTACCCAATTAACAGACTGAAATGCGTCCCATGACGGAGAATTCCCGCTTTTAACAGACTAACAACGCCAGGGTGCATAGCTGTAGGCCTACCGTCAATAAAGCGTATCCTGACGATATCAGGATCTATATAAACTACAACATGTTTAAACTAAGAAATTGTTACCACAATACCAAAATAATGCAGTTCTTGCATGCTGGTGGTTCTGTATGCTATTAAAGGAACAACACGACATAGATCTGACTTGGCGTCCATCCCGGTACATTGGCAAACTTTGGTTTGTACAATCTAACATATTTCTCGACATGTGGTGTATCAGGTTTGTGTTTGTAGCATGTGACGTCCATGGCTGGTTTCTTGGCATATTGTGTACGTTCACAGTTAAATAAATACGGCGTAAACGGCAAATGGAATAAATATTCGTCATTGCTCTGTCTGGGAAAATGGCATTTCTATTACCATACAAATGTGTACAAATTAAACAATCCCAAAAGCCAAACCAATCAAGAAAAGGGAATCTGTACATTTATATATGAAGCACCGACGCGGTTTTACATTTCTAACGTTGTCATGTGCAGGGCCGCCAAAACAATTTTGGGCCAAGCGAAAAAATGAAACTTGACCCCGCTCCCTCTCTATCAAGGGCCCTATAAAAGTCATTAGCGGGCCCCTTTCTGAAGCCTGGGGCTACTCATGGGACCTGGCTGACTCCCCACTTTCAGTGGCCCTGGTCATGTGCGGGAATTTTCAAATTTGGTAAGGAGCGACATGAATCGGGTTTGTTCAAGGGATTAACATTCGCTTTACACACACATATGGCGATGAAGGTTTGTTTGATTGATGTGTGCTTGTTGCTATCCTTTTTTCCTTGTTGTTTCTTTTATAGTCGCGGAGGGTAATTAGGAGGGAGTTTCCTGTTGCCCTGGTGCTTTCAGAGCTAAGTGGCAAAATGAAGCCGATGTCTTTGTGATGTATATATATTACGTCCTGTGGTTGTCCTGTATTTGTCCTGTCTGGTCTTTGTAGCCAGTGCTGTCGCGGTTGGTTTCCTTCACCCATTGAGCTAAACTCAGTCGTTTTAGCGAAATAACTATGCCGTTAAACCCCAATCAAACAATTGTTATGGTCTCATTTATTTTTGCGTCTCAGAAGTAAATTTGACATCCTTCAAGGCAGTCCATACTATACTTTTAAAATAGTTGCATCCCATGTAACGGCACTCAATGATTAGTTAGGATGCGATATATTACAAAATCAGCGAAATATCTGATTCTCCGAAATGTGTGTGCCAGGGTCTCCAATAGACAAGAAACCACAGATGACTAATTAGCAGGACATTTCCAGCGTATAAACTGTGATATCATCATATACCTCACAGACGGATTCGAACGTACATCAAAGTAGGATAAAAAGGCCGACATGGGTATAAAATCTTTTATTTTTGAGCGATTCTGAAGCACATAGTTTAACAATCAACAATATTAAAAATTAAGACAGAAAGCAATAAAAAGAAGAAAATTGATTAATGAATTATTTTAAAAACGCAGAAAAAGAAAGAAAAAAATCAGTTGAGTCTATTATTCACAGCACGGCAAACCGGAAGTTAAAATTGTCACCTAAAGTGCGTATAAAAATCTAAAATAAAGTGCACATCTGTAAATTCCTGCACAGGATTAAATCTGTTTTCATCTAGGTCGATAAGTGCAGACATTGCAAATGAATAATGAAGCCATGTGTGAATAGAGACAGTGCATAAATCAGTTAATATTGGCCAATCTCTAGCCGCCATCTTAGCGTGTTTGCATGGTTGAAAAACAAAGACTAGATTGGAACAGACTCACCTATTCAGCTAATTAGGCCAGAGAATCGTCACAGGCGGCGCCGTGAAAATTTTATGGCCTCACATTTTAATCTTAATGGTCCACGAATATCCGGTCAGTATATTTTATTGCCATGGCGTGTAACTGACCACTGTGTAATGAATGCCCATTCACCACCCACCCATCCACCCACAGGCCGCAATAACGAAACATTTAGCCTTAGAAAAAATCACACCCTTTGTGTGGAGTTATTTCCAGATTTTTCAAATAATTTCGCACCGAAGCAAGATACGGATAAGATAGAACACAAAAGCTCTATGACGTACAGCGTTGAACTTCAATTCATTTCACAATTCTTCACATTAAGGTAGCACACATTGATTCATTTTAAATTAACTGAATACACAATTATTTGTACTTTTTTTTGCATTTTTCGTTTGCTTTACAATTTGCAATTTTTTTTGCAGTCTGTTTTATTTCGAACGTGTTATACATTTATGAATGAAGTGAATAGAACAGGACTGTTGTCCTGTTTTATTTTTAATAAAGTTCTCCAATAAAGACAATGAGTTATAATAGCCAAACAGAATCAATAAACAATATTTAATTGTTAATTGTTAATTCAAATGCAAAAATTTATTGGATCTTAATTAACGACAAATTCTGAAAATAATGATAGAACGATTGCGCATGAATAACATTGCAAAGGCAGCTATTTAATAAATACTCTTTAATTAACATATTTAAAAGTTATCACTCTAATCTGAAGCTATGTCGTAATTTTTCCACGCTTAACTGTGCAATAAGTTTGTCGTATATGGTCCGTGAAACAGCAATTTTACATGCCCGTTGAGTAAAATAATTCGACTAGTAGCCAATTGTTTTGAGTTCTTTTGAAGAAAAGTAAAACAAAAGAGCTGGTGACAAAATGCCACCCTGCCTGACCGCCTTAGTGACATTATCAACATTTAAGCGACAATCACGAAACTGATTACCTGTTTCTATTAAAATCGTTTTGACAGCAAACACATCCGCCACATGAAAAACCCTGACAACCTCTGATTTCGCTAACGATAAGCCAACCTTACATCACATTTGTGAGTATGTTCTATGCTATCACGCTAGTTTTACACAGGGTTAAGCAATAAGTAAGACCAATTAACGTTAAGTACGCGCCAGAGGCAAGTAAAAAGGTTCCCGGAGTACAGCGAGCTTGTTCTGAAACAATTTGTTAGCAGTTAATTCACCTATCATGTATGGCTATTATTACGTTGGTTTGATTGGAGTTTTATGCCGTCAATAAGAACGTTGATTTACTTCGTATGACAGCTTGAAAGACCAATGTATAAGGGCAATTACAGTCTAGTTCGGTGTCATTGGCAACGGAACAAGACACAAAGAGATGTTGCTATAATACAAATATGCAAATAAACTTTCTTTGTTTTGGTTTCCGTCACTCCAATAAAGAAACAAAGAAAAAACAGCGATGTCGCTGGCAACATACCGAATCTAGCACAGGCGCAAATACCCTTTGCTATCACAAGCATGCAAATAAACTGTTGAAAAATGCACCAGCAACAGACTTCTTGTTGCCTCTTATCACAAAGAGCACCAGGGCACACGAAGCACGTATAATAACTTCTCGCCACTCTCACTTGGTTTAAGTTTGTGACAGATTAGCGTGTCACGCCATGTTCCAAGAAATTTACCTTGTATAGTGCGGTGTAAAACACTAATACAACCATAACATAACTATAAAAGTAGGTAAATTATCCTTAAGGATGGCATTTCGTAGTGCCCTCAGAACTAAATGGCAATATGAAGCTGATCTGTTGGTGCGTCTTTTTATTTTGCGTTTTTTGATTGTCCTTTCTAGGTTTTTTTTTTGTCCAGTGTCGTTGTAGAGGCTTACCTTCAACTTCTACGCTGATATGCGCGAAATAGCCTAAAGTAAGCTGGTAAACCTCAATCAATGAAACAAACGTATTAAAGTTGAAATACAGCACTGGGTTCTGGTTCCTACATATACAATACAGTATAGACCCAAGTGACTATATTTGCTTTCCTGACACCTACATGCTCGTGTACTGTTAGATGCGATTATGTATCTTATTCAATTGTATATACAGTCAGTAGACATATTTCATCAGTATTGTGTTGTATTCCATGCATGCTTATTGTTATTCTTGTTAGAAGTGAACCGCTGTGTCTGTTGGTCATGAATTTAATAAGTTTAGAAAAACCATGAAGTTATTTTCTTGTTTTTGATAGCACTGGTCATAACTACAGCAAACGTAGGCCCAAAGCCTATCACATGAAGGCGAAATCGACTTAACCTCGTGTTATTTTTATTAGTGCGGATCATCACTTAGGTTAGACGTAAGAGGTGTATACGTACGCGGCATTCAAACCGTACATTCTGTTACCCTAAAGGCTGTTTACCGCAGTTTACCCACTACCCTCACACAAACAAACATGCCGGGCAAATTCTAATAGCTGTAAAACACGAAAATTTAATTTAGAAAAATCTTATTGCTGCTTTGTTAACATCAACACCATGGAGCATCGCGAAAGCGATATACGTCGGTCATGTCTCATTGCTGCCTCTTGTGATTGTCCGGGATTGTTTGTTGCTAATGGCGTCAAAGGTGGTTTCCTTACCCATTCTTCTGGTACACATTTATTTGTTTGGTTGGGGTTTATCGCCGTATTTAACGTTATTTCACTTATATGACGGCAGTGTATTCCAACAATAATTAACACTTGCACAACCAAGATGTGAAGCGTTTCCATAATGTTGGAAAGTTAATTTTCCTCCAGTGCTAAGAAGACATAGCAGCGCTACTCGCTTCAAACAAACTGCCCTTAGCAAGAGGGCCGCCGGTATATGAGGGAAATTACTTTAAATACGGCGTTAAGACCCACTAAAAAAAGACAAAAAACGTTCTGTTCTCAGCCAAAACAGATGGAAACTGTAGAATCATTAAACAAAGCGCAATAGGTTTGTAAGATTACAAATTTTAACAAAATTAGAACAAAATGGCGACGATACTGTGACGTCCGAGGTAATGTGTGCAGTACATTCGAGGACATCCGAATTAAACGAGGCATCGCAACTAGTAAAATCTGGTGGAGTCTGTGAAGGATTATTTCTGCTCTACTTCTCCGAAACTAAGTTATTTTGAGTGTGTTCCTAGATAGCAGAGGGAATGTACAATAGCAGTGTTTTCTTTATCAAAGATAATTGCTACAGTCATTTCTTTATTCTGCATGGAGGCAAGGAGTACATCGTGTGTGTCGCTAAGGGGAAAAGGAGAATATTCTTAGAGAGGTAACTCAGTATATGCCCTTCCTTTATTTTATTTTTATACCTCGCTTCGGGTACGGATAATTGGCTTATTGCATAGTTGAGACTATTTTACCCTTACAACAAGAGATCTATAGTTAACTAGAATAGTTAGATTTTTATTGGAGCTATGCAATGAATACA
>JAQQZZ010090564.1:0-17794 GCA_030265115.1 Mopalia vespertina
TACTCCTTCAATACAGGACGGGCTTTAACAGAGTTTTGCTTGATGGTTTATGTCAACTGATTGGTCAAAGGTTCAAACTACTCCTTCAATACAGGACGGGCTTTAATAGAGTTTTGCTTAATGATTTATGTAAACTGATTGGTCAAGGGTTCAAACTACTCCTTCAATACAGGACGGGCTTTAACAGAGTTTTGCTTGATGGTTTATGTCAACTGATTGGTCAAAGGTTCAAAGTACTCCTTCAATACAGGACGGGCTTTAATAAATTCAGAAAAATGTACTTTCCAAGAACCGACGTTTATTCGCACAAATCTTGACAATGAATTGGTGTCCTTCCCTCTTAGTCTTTTACGTGGCGTGTTTGCCTTTTGCCTTTTCTTGTTTGTTGTCAACTGGTTAGATCAAGAGTGGCTTATCTCACTCCGCATGGCCAATCTTCCGCCCACACAAAATATACATGTGGTGCCAGAGCCCAACGAAACAAGCGAAACTCTAACTCTTCTATAGAAAATCTTGCGCTCTTCTTGTATCGAATTCCTGAAATATAGCGAGCTGAAATACGACAGGAGCAGCTGTGTCCTTAACATCTTGACATTTCTGACAAAATAATTAGAAGATAACAAGGGACAGTCAGCCGATTATACGCACCAATTCTCATATTTCATCTCAAAATGATATCGGGATGCAATTATTTACTGAAAATATTTTACGGAGTACGGTACACGTGCCAATTTTCTACTCGTATATACGATTTATTAATTTACGCTGCCAACACACACACATATATCCTGTATTTAAATTGTCCTTCTCTGTAATGTGTTGAACCAAGAAGCATTTGGGTGATAAAAATCATCAGATCTCGAAATTTGCGTAGATCCATTTTGGCATTGTCGTAATTGTCTAAAAAACATTAATGAAAGGAAATGTTGTAGGTTTTTTTTCTTTGAGCAATTAGAAAGATCGTTATTTATAGAAGAAAAAACGTTGGGTAACAGATAGGCTGAATTGCTTGTTCAACCAACCATCATTTGGAAAGATCAATGTTTATATTTAAGTCAGAAACTGTAGAAATATGGGATCGTTATATAGGAAACAAGATAGGAGAAGTTATGTTGTAATTAGAAAGACGATTTTATTCCCATTGGTTTCTGCTTGCTCTTTTTCCAAGTTAAACCGACTATATGATTTGTCCGTATCAGACAACTTGATTTGATATCCAGGTCATAAACCGTGTCTCTTCAAGAAAAGATATGAAAAGATAAAATAATATCTTACTATTAATAATATGTAGATCTCTACTTTTAGAAAGCGCACAGGCACCAAGTGTATTACACTTACATATTTAAAAGAATTACAACTTAAACAAGATTTTTAAAGAATCAGTATATGTACATCACAAATGTTTCTAAAAATGTAAACTAGTAAATCATGCCTGTCAGTTACATAGGTGCATTAAGTATACAAATGTTTCATGATATATTTCAGCCATGTAATGCCATCTTTACCAAAAGGTCAGGTGAAAATCTGAAATAACTATAACCTTTTCAAAGAGTAAGACAAATAGCTTCCCTGTCAACATGTCATCCATTTTATTAATTACACTCGTTTTCCGAAATGTCAAAATGTGACAATTATAAAGACGTACTTTAAATAACAAACGAAAAAGTTCCTGCAATTACATTTAATTGTCTGTTATTTCTGAAGTAATGTCCTACATAAAGAAGGCTCTTGTTATATTGCCACATAAAACAAGAAAGTGACTGTCTTTATTGGTTCGGCAGTTAGCCATGTCACTCCGCTACAGAGACATGCTGCCAATAGCGCCGTCAACAGACTGCCATCGAGATCGGTTGAAACCCAGACAACAGCCACCTGTGATACCCAACCTAAATCTATTGTCGCTGACCATGCAATACGGCCTGTTAGTTGCGTCATGTTATCTGCGATGTTTCGCGTGATTCACTCCACTTCCGGGTACCCTCTGTATTCTTTCTATACTATAAACAAAATGTTAAAATTGCCATATCTACTTTTCTATTCTACAGCTCTACCCAACAGCAACAGATACTACTGCTGTGAAAGATTGGTATTAAAACCATAGCCACAGAGTTTGAACGAGGTACCCGGAAGTCAAGTCGAAGAGAACAAGACTTACTTGTCATATGACAAATGTTATTGCCTTTGTTGTGGATGTAGAGTTTTAATATGTCAGTGTAGAAAAAATACTCATAAACTCTCTTTAGCTACCAAATGTGCTAAGAAACCGTTTGGGAGCGGGATTTTTGTTTACGTTTTCTGACCTGTTACAGTCTCTGAACTTACAGAGTAAAAACTAATGGATAAATATATATGCATGTACACTATAAAACACATCCTTCACACAGTTATGGAAGCAATTCCATAACGCATTTAATGTGGATTTTTCCTTAACTTTAGTGGAACTTTTCGTAATCTGTTA
Organism: Mopalia vespertina; assembly: GCA_030265115.1. Lineage (NCBI taxonomy): Eukaryota > Metazoa > Mollusca > Polyplacophora > Chitonida > Mopaliidae > Mopalia > Mopalia vespertina. The sequence continues at coordinate 2,459 of JAQQZZ010090564.1, forward strand.
AGGATAATTCCATACATATATGTTTGAAATTATCCTAGTTACTTAGACAAACTCCGTGTACTATTCCTTCAGTGTATGCGTAAACTATTTTTAATTATGGGTATTATTATCCTCCACAAACACATATGCAGTCTTGCTGGTCATGGACACGAGTTTTAATATTATGTTTTTAATTTGGAATTATTACATGGTACAATTTGCTAACAAGAGACGTTTGTGAAACCTCAATGAGATTTTTTGTCTCTGGGCTCTCAAAACAGTTCTCTCAGGCGTCAGCGACGGTGATAGAGGTGTTCGTGTCACGTTTGTTTAACGAGGCAATGCTTACAATATAAGCCCTTAATCTGTATTTTGTTCCATTGAAACACAATGTGTTCCGATTATATGTGATGACAATGAACGTATGAACATATGTAAAAAATTGCAAAATATTGTTGTCTAATACGGAGTCTGTTTTCTGTTGTGTCTTTGATATTCATCACTGTCTGTCTTGTCAATACATAAATCGGATCAACAGACATCCAGATGGGAATTGTGACAAATGGCCTCCCCCAGACACTCTTAAAATCGGCACACTGTGATTCGTCATAACTTTACAGGACAACCTTTAGATTTTGATGCTCAACGCGCAACTATGGAAAATAGTACGAATCCACGAAATAATGGTACTAAAATATTCAAATACTCTGTAGAATACATTTAAGATACAGGGCAATAATCAAATAACGGTATACCGGGATAAGTATTTGGCGAAAGTAATTTTAATAAATTTGGTTTGATAGTGTGCAAATTATTAATGTTTGAAACTATATAGCTTATTAGGCGACCTTTTCTCAATAAAAGGACTGCATTTTGCACTCTTCTAAATCCAATCCGATTTGCATCCGATCCTCAAGATCTATATGGAGCAGCCTGTAAGGATATTATAGAAAATGAACCTTGAACATAGTAAATATCAGCTGCTAAAAGTGGCGCTTCTGAAAGGTTTGTGTTAATGACAATCACTTTATAAAATTGTTCCTAACATTCTCAAGAAGTTATTTTGCACAGTTCCAAGGGTATTCATCGCAATAAAGCGTAGCTAGATACGAATCCGCCCCATCAACCTCCTCTCCCCCCCACCCCCCGCACACCTCTCCCTTTAAAAATACACGCAAGATCTTCATTGGAAAAGCTATACGAAACATTTTGAGAGATTGAGTATGTTCAAGGACCTGCAAAACCAATATAGAAATGTTCCTCGTTGTCCTTTTGTAAAAAAATTCACGAAGCTGGATTATATATTATTATATGGCAGAAGCAGCCGTGTCCTCTACCTCTTGAAATGCCAGAAGAACTAATTAGAAGATATCAGGAGACAGCCGAGCGATTATCTGCTTCAATTCTCATATGTCATCTCAAAAATGATATTGGAATTTGTCTGCAATTACTTCGGAAAATAGTTCATGTGATCCGCAGAATCGAGAGATTGTATTAAGCATATTTTCGTCTGTCGTATTGGATACTGACGAACGGCCCAAGCTGCAAATTATACATCTATTTTATCAATAATTTATAAAAAAACTTTTCTGCCAATAACTAGGTTTGGTTCATTAATATATTCCGTCATTGTAATATTTGGGACTTAGTAACCGATTAATAGAATAATCATATGAAACCGTAAAAAACAGCCTATACCCTTTTCGATAGCGATTCTTTTCATTTTTTGTGTTTTTTCGGTGATTATATTATGTTAAAGGTTTCCAAACACCCCGATTCATTTATTGACATGTGCTTAAACCAAACAATAAGCATTGTGGTTATATACCACTAAAGTAGTGTATAACTAATAAGGCACAACTTCCGTCATGCCAAAAACTGTATTATAATCACACGGTGATACGAAAACTGCATTCCGTCATGCCACACACTGTATTATAATCTCACAGTGGAACGAAAACTGATCCGGTAAATAAACTCATCAAGCAGAGTCTATGAACATAAAACTAACGACCTAAAGAATGTATTGTTTCCAATCGCTAGTATGAAAATTGTAGACAAAACTACATGAAAATTGCTTATATGTATTTTGGCTGTGAAGTCAATAAATACAGTATAAATGATCAGGTACAGCAAAATAGAGTGTTTCGCTGTTGGAAGAAAATCAGTTATATAAAATAAATTTGGGTTTAAGTACAACTTATCGCGTACTGACAACTTCTAAATAAACGTAAAATGATACTTTTATACACATGAAGCGACTTTATACAAAATTTGTTTGCCTTCAAGAAGGCTGTTTCTTAGAAGTATGAGAATGTATTGCAATAGACCACACTTAGTTATTGCCAGTTATAGTTTCGGGCTGTCGGCATTATGTACCCAACACAAATGTACCATTAACATGAAAACGTAACGGAAACATAATAGCTGGTTCCATTTAGAAAGCTGTACAAAACAGTTGGTAGTTATATTAAAAACCCATTGCTATCTTTTCCTGAAAATGAAGTGAATATATATTTATTAGTAAAAACATTGTATACCCAGGTTGGTACATGTGCACCCAATGAAAATATGTCTGCAATAAAAATATGAAATAAATGCCTTTTATGACCAAATCTTCCTGTAGAAAACACACAAAATATATTGACACATATTTTTTTTTTGCTTTATATATGTTTCAATAAATACAGATGAAACAAAATCAACTTCCCTCTAACTGGTACTGAGTTTGGCTAGCAGTGCCAATACGCAACCGTTGTCCGCCAGGAAAGACAGATTAATTTCGATATAAATGGGTTTGCTGCTAATGACCATAGGTCGGTGGTTTGTGTGACTTACCTTCTAAATGATAGAGCGTAAATAATGTAGCAGTTTACTTAAATATGCAGTCTACACGTGCCATTGTTTATCCAAACATATGTGCGCTCTTTGGATAACATAGAAGGACAATTTTCGGTAAAATGATGAGCTTTAAACACCCGAGACAGGTACATGGTTATTGATCGTGTGAACATTTATTCATGATCGATATGTTTATCTTATTGCCATGACATATGTAGCATTAAAAATACAGTCTTTTGATTCAAACGGTTATCTTTGTCTTGCTCGTATCGGTTATTTAAAGCTCAGCAGCCTCTTGGGTGACATTCCATATCCCATATATCTACCTGTGTAATTCCAGGGAGTTAACCTTGCGCTCACCCATTAATTAAGTAAAAGATATTTGACTTATAGCTACCGGTGTACTGCCAAAGAGTTAACAGCAACACAATTGTTACCTGATGGCTTCGTTGGCAAATGGAAGTTTTTCCATTGCTAACAATATAAATGTACTACACCAAGTGTATCCTTTGCCACAGGGAGTCTGCCCTCTGCTAAAGACAAATCTGACTGGCGGACTGAAACTCTTATCGTATGGATTAATACGTACTATGCTCGTTTAAAATACAAAGTACAATCTTAACAAAGAAAGAAAAAAAACAACAATACAAAGCCTAAGATACTTTAACTCGATTTGACTAGTTTCGTTGGATTTCATGCTTTAAAAAAAGTAGTTCTTACCTAGGGTTGCACAGTTGTATTCATCCGCCTTATCCTGACACTGAGGTAATCCGTCACATCGATCATGCGCAGTAAAACATGATCGTCCCTGATCACACAACGTTCCATTATCTGGACACAATTTTTTGTAAATGCCATTTTTGCTAATGTAAATCCCTCCTTGTTTTATAGTATTGTTTACTATTGTTCCTATAAAGGAAGAAGAAAAGACATGCATGTTAACAAAAGTTTCGGAATATCGTAGAAGTCTTTTAGTTCCTTTTAGAAAAGTGCCTTTCTGCTGTCGTGATATTTTTTCAGTACTTCATATTTTAGACATAACCAAATTCAGTTAAAAAATTGTGTTAAATTGATTAAATTAAGGCTCTCTTGGATTTTATAATTGCGTTATGTATTATATAGTTTTACTATGGCAGCTCTCCAATTGTGTCTGAATCATTTGTCACTTTTGTTGATGAGAGTGTATATAAAGAAAGTTGAAGTTGTAGTTCTCGTTTGTATTTGCTTTGCTGGATTGAAAGAACCCGGATTCCTGCAAGTCATCTGGGACTATTCAATGTAAAACTTTGGGATTAAGTCTAAGAAAAGACTACTGATGAGGAAAACATAAACAAAATAATTTCCGGACGATCGTTTGTTATATTTTGTTATATGCTGTTAACCGTTTCCGCTGCGAACACCGACAGGGCCCGTGGCCGTGGTTTAGTAGTTAGCGTATGCGCTAACTAATCCTGTTTCGACGTACTGTTCACGGGATCGAGTCCGCCTGTCGACCCTCGGGAATATTAGTTAGTCACACGGTGTGGCTCTAGCAATTGCGGGGATGATTTTTACGAGAATTGTTTACGGCAGGGAACAGTGTGAAATGAACAATCCGCCGTCATGTAAGTGCGTTAAAAGCACCTCCGTGCTCTAAATCATAAATTCAACAACTGGTCAGCAATACATTCACTTAGTTCGTTTGTTTATTTTGTTCAATGTTATGCACTCCACCCACTTCTCTCTCCTTCATCTCGATACACACAGCCACGCAGTTCAAAATGCTTACGCTTCCTGTTCATTTTGGCTTAAAAAACTGGGCGATGACCCTTTATAATTTTAGTCATAGCTTTCCATTCATTTAGTTCAAAGTTTAAAGGGCAAAGAAAACTACTTCGGATCAAACACCAACGTTTCTAATTATAGTACTTTGTCGAGAATCAGATGATGCTGTATACAACTGTTCACGGGTGTCTAGACTTAACCTCTCTGTACAGTAAGATTTTCTAAACCGTTGTCTTAAAATAACCACCTATTTTGCTTCCCTGGTTCAGGCGGACAGTTCATCTCCTCACAGATATGTTCTCCAGAAAGAACCTCAAGGTTGTGCCTAGCTATGAAACTTCTTCGAACATTGAGCATGTCTATTTTTGATGGCAAACCTACAGTCTCACAGTTATCTCGTGTTCGGCTCGTGGAAGCTTCGAAGCGTGTTGGCGAGGTGTTCCACGAGCTAAGGGGCAACGCGAAGCCGACTTGTTCTGGTGCCTCTTTTGTGTCGGCATGGTCCTGCGTCATTGTTTTAGAGATGTCTTGGTAGGGTGGTTTGCTTTCTGATATAATTTATATTAGATATTAAAAGTACAGCATTAGGCCCAAAACCAATCAAACAAACAAAAATATTGTGCTCATAATGTTTCATTCAGGATGCTTGTTGAACTACTGGATCGGATTTCTAATTAACATTTGAAAAGTATAAAATAAAAAGTTCTAAAAAAGTACAGACACACACACACATTAAAAACAAGCACGTGCAGACGTTCTTAATCAGTAAAAATTTTACGGTGTCATTTTTATCCGCCATGAATGAATATCATAAACAAAACATTTGTCACCAGTTCTAAAATGATAAAAATATTTAACGAACATTAAGTTTGAAAGTTTTATTTGTATCGAAGGCGCAAGGCAAGCATTAGGCTTAAGAATATGCTTTTTAATATTGGTTTAAATCGATAACTCACTGACGACAGTACGTCAGCGATTTTTCTACCGCCTGTAGCTGGTCCATAAATGGGAGCCTTATCAAGTTTAAAAGTTAGACAAAAATACCTTAATCGGGATAGAAGAGAGTGGATTGTGTAACACTTCCGTGTGGAAGAGTAGTTATAAAGACAGATGACATTTCAAAGGCTTTTAAATAAAGAAGCTGTTGAGAATTTATGCAATGGTCACTATCCGATACACAATATATAGTGGACAGAAGAAAGTGGCAATTTATCCAAATGAATATTGACTTTGTTCGAAACATTTTTTAATTAACCCTGCATTTCCAAACAACCCCAAAATTCAACAACGGAAGAAGGTTTTTCTATAGCAGCATAGAATTATCGCCTACATACATCATAGCAAATTCTAATTCAGAAAATTTTGCAGTTTGAAAAATGTCCAGGAATCGAACCCACAACCCTACGTGTTAGGCACCGGATCGGCAGCAGTAAATGCAGGCTATTTATACCACTCTGCCAACCGGCCTATCAAAATGTACAGCCTGCATTCACTGCTGGCGATTCGGTGCCTAACTATGATGGTCGTGGGTTCGAAACCCGGAAGTGATTTCATTTTTTCTGAACTAGAATCAGCTTTAACGACGAAAGCGTTATCCCAACATAACGAAAAAACTGATTTTCAGCAGTTTAGTCGTTAAGGGATTTAGAGCGTTAGCAAGGGTATTGAACCTACGTAACACCGGCTTTAAACTGTGTTGAGGATACATTATAAAATACCAATGTGATTTCCCCAGTCACCGAAAATGGCCCTTCCTAGAAGGTCATCCTACAACAAACGGAGCCACAATGTTGGAATTGAAAGCTGCCATCATAATGTTAAAAATGTCCTTCAACATTATCTGAAGGAGATACCTCACTGACGACAGTACGTCAGCAGTTTTTATACAGCCTGTAGCTAGTCCATAAATGGAAACCCTATCAAGTTTAAAAGGCAGACAAAAATACCTTAATCAGGATATAAGAGAGCGGAAGACGTAAGGCTTCTCTGTATGAAAAAGTAGTTATTTGTATGATGACAGATGACATTTCAACGTTTTTTTCAATTAATTCAAAAAGCTGTTTTAAATGCATGCAATGATCACAATCCTCGGCACAATACAGAGTGGAAAGAAGAAAGCGTAAAATGATCTAAATTAATATCGAGATTGTTCGATTTAATTGTCGCTTAAGAATAAAATTTTTTGTCATTAACCTTCAATACATTTTCAAACAACCACAAAGCTCAACAACACAAGAAGTGTTTTCTTTAGTAGCACAGTATTCGCTCTATCCATCTAATGCATGATGATAAACCCATATTTTGTTAAAAAAATCATTTTAACATTCGAATTTCTACAGGTTGTTTTTATGTTTTTTAATTTTAAAATTTATTTTTTAAAAAGCCAAGCTGTGAATTAATCTCATAGTCACAATCACGGTTACAATACATAGTGCAGAGAAAGAAAAAAATCACAAATTGCTCCCAATGAATGTAGACTTTAGTCGATATCACCTTATACGAAATAAAGTAAATATGTCTTCATGAAAATTTAAAAAAACGAATACTGCTCAATAAATAGTAACATTTTATAGTACAAATAATACATTTCTAAACAGCCACCAGGCTCAATAAGATAATTGATTTTTAGCAGCACAGTATTTTCACCGATGTTAATTTGAATAGCACTCAAAACAGCTAATGGAGTCTGATAAACCCCATACCTTTTTTATGTTTACAGAGGAAGTGAAAGGAGAATTTAACCAGCCAAAATAAATCTAAATACTCGCTCAAAGCAACTAATGGGGTATGAAAAAATCCATATTGTTTTTTATATTTACAGAAGTATGAGGGGAGAATTTAACCAGCCATAATAAATCTAAATCGTGTTTCTGCCTAAAGATGTATCTTCAGTGATAATATTTTAAAGCAACGACTTTTGGGGATTCCCTTTTTTTTTGCGGCTTTTTGAATGGCCGACAAAATTAAGCTAAATGACCAATCCGAATGTTGCACTTACAGGAAACCCCTTACGTCGTTACAACACATTGCATCGTAAGGATGCACCTTTAGCAATGCAGTCGTATCGTTTAGTCTAAGTATAAGGGGCAGGTAGGTGATCTGTTTTTTTAAATTTCGAAATAAACAGATGTGAAAACAGATCAGCCGTTTGGAAGAAAACGTAAACAAGATCTTAGCAATGGCACTGTAGTTTATAGGTAGTGTAAGTGATTCTGTAGAGTAGAATACCGCATTCGGAAATACCTGTGCAACAGAGTCTAACAGCTATATCTTTGATCCTTGAAATATCTGGCACACATACATTTTATTGTCATATCCATTCCAAATCCAAGTGCCAAACAAAAACAGCAGATAGTAAAAAAAAACCCAATAAAAATGGTAATGAATAGATTCAGGATTACGGTTGAACAATGGCAAAACAAAAAAATCCTCGTGAATAACTCACTCACATTATGCTCAATTACTACTCAAATGGCTTTGAGCGAACCCGACGGTCTAATCTTACAGATGCATTTAAAACATACCGGTTTTCTCTAACAAAAATCAAATATCAGGTAACCAAAAATCAGAAAAAATTAATGCGACGCCAAGATTGTTAATGACTGTCTTGTTTGATCCAAGAAAGAAAAAAGACTTACGGCAACTTAATCTTCCGTAACCAATCCAGCTGAAGCATATTAATTTCAGTATTAACAACGAACGACGTCAATTCATGTGGCACGTCAAAATAATAAACGACAGTTAACCCATTCAGAGATCTGGTTTTAATATTTTCCTCTATTTTTTTGCAAGTTTGTAAGTTTCTAAGACATCTCTAGTAAATATAAAATGTTAGGTAGTAGGAATACAGTGGTAAGATATAATTCCATAACGCTTTTAATGATGATTTTGTCTTAAACTATTTTGTCCTCAGAGTCATCAAAGTTTTTTATGGAATAATTCTTGCTTCCGAGAAAAATTACATCCAATATTTCATTTAAGGTAAGGAATTGTTCCTTTGATTTAGTGTTACAAAATACGAAATCTCAATACGAATGAAAGGGCTCCACAACAGATCAGTTGCAGTGTTCCGCGTCCGCTCTGATAGCACCAGGGCAACGCAACCCGCTGTCCGCTTTAGCAAATAAACAAATGCGTCCAGATAATAATGACACTGAAGTTAGAAACAAAAACTGAATTCAACCCTGCTTAAAGGAAAACATTATACGAATGTATAGAAAAGCAAATGGCCAGAAGTGGCGTCAATACAAATGTTTGGCAATGCTCATCCTTTGTATTTCTGTTCAACACTGAACAGATTTGGATAGAGACTTGAAGAGAAAAATAAATTTTCTGTTTTTAGTACAGTCTGATTAAATTTGAAAAAAGTCAACTTGAAGTCGATTAGCTAGTCTACGTGTTTGCAACTCATCTGACATGGATAAAAGCAATTAAACTATCCATATTTTGAGTCCACCATTATCAGATCAGTCAGGCTTTTAATATATATGCGCAACGAATTAATGGTAGTCAGTGACTTGTAGCGTTATTTAAATACTAGTGTTGATGGTCTGAGTAGATTTGTAAAATAAAATTAATTGAACAGAATATAATTCTGATGATATAATAATTTAGAACCTGATCAATGATATCATTATGATATGATACTATAATCGGTAATGCAAATATGATAATAAAATTATCAGGTTACAACAAATGCCAATAATAATTGAAAAACTATACAGTTCAAGTTATGATATATTTGATATTTTTACTGGTTATTAAAAAATGACTTTAAAAAGGAAACACCTATGAAGAGGAACATCAACCCATTAAGTTGATATTTTTGGTAAAAAGAAACAAATGGATTCCCAGATGGAAAAATCAATTAGTTAATGTGTCGTTGACAAAGGAAGCTGTATTCGTGGTAAACCTTTCAACTATCGACAAAAACGTTGACTGTTAGTCTCATGTATACGAAATGAACTTAACATCAAGAGTTAGGTGAAATCATTTTAATGATTGGAAAGTTTCACTTGCAATTGATTTATGCTATTAAATATGTATAGCAGATTCTTTAATAAATTAGGACAACTGTCCTGAGAGTTAAAGAACGTGTTTATTGACGACCCAAACTAACAGACAGTCCATATCATAGGAGTAGCGATGTATCTCTACGATCGATGCCCAAGTGGGCGAACATAACAAATATCATTCAGAAAAAAATTGGTATCTATTAAAAAATTGTCAAAATAATCCAGAGTCCATTGAACCGAATGACAACCAATCAAAGAAAAATAGATGATAATATCTTCATAACAAGGAAGCACCAAGTACGTTAATATAAGAGCTATCGGTAGCAGATGTGAAGTGTTCAACAGCCTGTCCCATTTCTAAAAGATACGATGATAAAACTGACCAGACAAATTCCTGACTATTTTACAAATTCTAAAGGAATTGTGCATCGCAAAACATTTTCTGAACGCTACTATATCATGGGGCTCTAGAAATGTTGACAAGGGAGGTAATTTAATCGCTGAAAGGCGATCGTTCGTGAAAATGGCGCTTTCAATTGACGTCACACATATTTATTCATTGTGTCGTTACAAAAATTCATGAATCTGGACCGTTTTGACGTTTTACAGGGCCTACAACGCCCCCTTTTGTGGCATTGCGAGACTCGCATTGAACACAGTAACAGCCGTTTCAATGTTGTTGTCATTATCAATTTGAAAAAGGGGGTCCCGGTGAGGTGACGTGTAATGAATGATGCTTTTTATGGTTTAGAAAGTGAATGTTAACAACACTTTTTTAGTTTAAGCAAATACTAGTTAGTGAATTTTGCACATTTAAACCTCTCCAACAAGTGTTTGAGTCCGTCGGTTGACAAACGTGAATATTCATACTGTATTCGTAACAGGTACGTTAGAATAACAGCTTCTTTGTTTGAACAGATAGAGTTCCGTCAATTTTACAGACTGAAACCTCCCCAGCAATGGTTTGTGTCCGTTAGTTGACATACGTGAATATTAAGAGTATTCTCCTTATTTTGTAATAAAATTTTCTTCATTTGACCAGATACTAGTTCAGTGTGTTTGCCGATTGAAACCCGTCCAGCAATGGTTTGTGTCTCTCTGTTGGCAAGAAGTTCACTAACGGCACTGGCAAACGATATATACTCAAGACAGTTTAACCTATACGACAGATATTTAGTCAAATCCTAACAGACACAAATAGCTGTTCAAAGCAGTAAATGATAAATTAAAGACTATTTCTAAAGGCCTGGTAATGGCAATCTTCTCGCGACAAGGTGCATCGTGGAACTCTATTTCTCACATATACACTGGAGTCATAGTTCCAGTAATTGGCAACGATTGGTTGCAAGCAGCCATGATGCCGTATATCCATATAGACAGTGAAATACATTAAACTTTTATTCTGATAGAAACTGAATATCAACACTGTATGTTAGTCCAGAACAAAGTATAAGAGAAAAGTTGTTGTTCCTGGTGTCTGTTTGACTCTTTATAGGCAATAAGCAAATCAAATTCTGATACCGAGCGTGTACAATGTAGAACCCCATTCAAACATAGCCCTTTTTAAACCTTACATATGACCTTGCCAACGTTAGACCCTATTAAAGGCCCATCCTTGATAACACAGAAGACACCCAATAACTAGGTCATCTCCCATCAGCGTGGTAGCTGTAGAAGTCAAATTGATTTTCACCCATCCCTCAAGTCCATTTACAAGCTTATCCCACTGAATAGCCCCCAAAAGAGCAACCGATGTCTAATTTGGCCAATGATGAATTGGTTTCTTGTTGCTTCACTGCACTCGCCCAGAGTATTTCTGACTGAGATACCGCCTCCCGTAAACAAACGCATTTCGTCATCTCTTTAGGGGCAGTATACGTAGGCATATCGATCAGTCCTGTTTTCTTTGCTTAGCACTAGAGCACTATTTTCTAGCAATGTAAGTACTTCACGTGTTTTGCTTGGACCAGTGTGCCTATTTTATGTTGCAGTAAGCCGCCGTGATAAGTGAAATATCATTGAGCACGGCGTTAAACGCAAATCAACTAGTCAAATGCGTTTATTGATAGGTGTAATTATTGTAACAAGTCAGCCTGTTCCTTCTGACGAATCGGAATTAACCCTAAGTAAAGGCAAGTAGAGGCTCATCACTAACGTTATATGTTTATTATTAGTTTGCTATTTTGTGATGCTATTAATTAAATTGAGATTGATACCTGTTACACTGTCCAGAAGCCCGGAAATTATTAGAGACAGTCAAATATTAGAGACTCGATCCAATCTAGGTAAAATTTGTGTGGATAAGAAACGTTGAATGATCATGTTTATGATCCCTACAGACGAGTGTAATATCACGTCCATACGCCGACACAGACACTGTTATACCGGTCAATGGTCAATTGGTTTCTCCCAGCTTCCGTGGACCATATATTGGCATATTTCAATACGAGAGACTGTACAAACCAATATACAAATGCCCTGTTGCTTCCCATTGAAAAATAATACACCAAATTATAATTCTGCAGATTGAATTTAAGTGATTCGGAGAAAGAGACAATGGAGGGAGGGAGGCAAACAAACAAGCAATAAAAGTGCCAAGGGCCCGGAACACATGTCTCTTATATCGAATCGTTGTAAAAATATCCCGGTTTCATTGGAATTGGAGTAGAGCTCATATAGCTTAAGGGGTTTTGTTCATGGGATTTATATATTTAACTGAATTCTGTTTAGGTAAAATGGCGCCTATTTCAAGAACTCCAAAACATAAGTTTTGCAAAATAAAGGTTTGATTTTATAAATCATGTTTAAGAGATGATGAGATAGACAGGGAAAAGAGGGAGCGACGGGGAGGGAAAAGAGGAGGGAGGAAGGCTCGAAATCCGTCAAAAGTTGCGCATAAATCGACTGAACAAGCCCGCCGAGCTTCCTACCAATCATATTATTCATCAGTTTACATAATCCTCGCACGGATGTACTGTATGTGTTGTGTGCTAGTCAAATGATTTGGCTGGTTTGAGGAATAATCTTCCGAAAAAACGCCATAAATATGACCCAGATACAATCTATGACATGTGAAACACGCCCGCGAGAACCTCGTGGAGAATTAATCAAAGACAAATACCACATAATATGAACTGTATACTGACACCCTGAGCGGCCATCCGGGATTACAACCAACGCTTTTTAAGCCTAAGGATGACAAAGCCGGTGATACTCTGTAAGTCTTAATTCCTTAGTGGAATCGTTTCTAGACAAAATGCCTTCCAATAATTCCCCTTGAGTGCAATCCATAGCTTACACCGTCGGTCCAAATGCCCTCAAGAGAGCAACTGGTGCCTAATGTTGATGAATTGATTTCATGTTACCTGCCTGGGAGTATAGTATAGTGACATCCATGCATAACTCTATTCTGTTTTTGATAGTTGTAGCTGCTATCACGCTAAACTCAGCAAGACAAGTGTCATAGTAATTTTCTATGTTTGTTTGATTTGGGGTTTAACGTCGTACTCAATGGTATTTCACTTATATGACGGCCGGTATTCCACTTCACACTGTTCCTTGCTAAAAACGGTGGGAATCCGGGAGGAAACCTCGTAAAAATTACCCCCACGATTACCGGAGCCACATCGTGTGACTAACTCGTATATCTGATGATCGACCGGCGGACTCGAACCCCTAGACGGTACGTCGAATTAGGATGAGTAAGTAGACACGCTAACCCCTAAGCCACGGCCTTGGGCTATACTTATTATGACTACCAATGAGTAATTTATTTATTTGTGTGTCTTTTAGAAAGTGAATATTAACAGTTTTTTTGCTTTAGTTTATTTTGGGATAACACTTTCTTAGTTTGAACAGATTCTAGTTCAGAAAATGTTTAAGGTTGAGACCCGTCCAAACAGTAGTTTAACAGAGTAAAATTTACAAACAACTCCGAAGAAAGATATTTAATTCATTTTGAAGGCCCGCGGCAGTGGCTTAGTGGTAGCGTGTGAGCTTCCTGATCCTACTCCAATTTACAGTTCACGGGATCGAGTCCTTCGGTCGACCATCACGTATACGAATGAGTCACACGATGTGGCTCCGGCAAGCGCGGGGGTGGTTTTTACGAGGTTTACTTCCGGTTTTCCACCGTAATGAGGCAAGGAACAGTGTGAAGTGGAAAATCCGTCGTCATATGAGTGGAATATCCTTGAGTTCGACGTTAAACCCTAATCAAACAAACAAATTAATTCATTTTGAACCAACTTTTCGCGTTATTGATCAAACCATCAAGAGTAATTTTAACTAGAGACATAGGTATATGTACACAAAAATAGGTGAAGAAAATACTTTAAACAGTAAAACTTTAAACAAAACAAAGTCATTCCCATGAAATAACAAATAACCGTCTGTTAATTTCATAACATCCTTGTATAAGTAAAGATACAAACATGTCGTCTGACAATGAGTCGAATAAAAGTACATGTGATAACACAGGTACAATTATGACAAAACATAACGATTTAACAAGAACGTTATTTGTAAAATAGTTTGTAGTACAAATCTCACTAGAAACATTGTGGGTGGTTGGAGGGAGCTTCATGTTGCCCTAGGGCTCTCAGAGCTAAATGGGGACAGGAAGCCGATCTTTTTGTGGTGTCTGTATTGCGTCCTGTTTTGTCCTGTATTTGTCCTGTCTTGTTTTTGTTTGTTGCCAGTGGTGTCGAGGGTGGTTTCCTTCACCCATTGGGCTGGGATGTCGTCATATAAGTGAAATACCATTCAGTACGACATAAAACCTCAACCAAACAAACAAACAATCACTGTTACCGGACATAATACAACCTTAATGATTATCCCAGTGTACCCACAAACAACAAATGCATTCTATATTTTACCTGTTTACAAAAGAAAAAAACTCATGTGTCACGCTATTTGAACATTATTTTACATAACGAAGTGTAACATACCAAAATGTTCTTAACATCTTTAGAAATGTTTCGTGCTTTCATCCTAAACCACACAAACGTGTCCGGGTGTTTTCGTCTTTGCAAAAGATAACACTAAGTGCATTCGCTGCACATGCTGTCTAGACAGTTAACGTACACAGTCTGTCTGACATTTGATTAAAACCGTCGGCGTCTTATCCCCAGGACCATGTTGAATGTAGTTATATTCGGTAAATTAGAGTTAACTGTGCCGTCGTCTACTTAATTGAAGATTTGAGCCCTACTTCAAATTCCAAATTAGGGTAATTTCACAATTTGGGACCTTTCAACTCTGCAGTTAGTCTGATTGCTTGTTGTTAGTGACGTCATGGGCGGTTACCACCAAGTATTCAGATGGAAAGCCGTTACCTGGAGTACAACGAGAAACCCTAATTTGACAAAAAAAACTAAATTAAATCTTACCGTCGACATGACAGCTTCGTCTTCTGGATTTCGACAAACATTTGCCCGGATTCGGAATCCAAACGTTTCTGATTTCGATAATTCTGAAGACAAAGAAAATCAATGGGATGTCAATCATGTCATTATCTCAATCCATATCGGTCATGGGGCGGTGCTGTCCGAGCAACAATAATATCCGAAAATGTACAGTTCAAAATTGGTCCATACAATTTAACGTTCGACTTCACAAATATAAGATTCTCTTACAATTTTGGTTAATGTTTCGTTTTTGGCTTCCCCCTATTTGTTTTTGTCTGTGGTGACATCTTTCTTGAATTGGTGTGTGTGTGTGTGTGTGTGAGAGG